>JAWZTD010000082.1:8619562-8643728 GCA_035221335.1 Echites panduratus
AAGAAGAAGAAGAAGAAGAAGAAGAAGAAGAAGAAGAAGAAGAAGAAGAAGAAGCAGAAGAAGAAGAAGAAGAAGAAGAAGAAGAAGAAGAAGAAGAAGAAGAAGAAAACGCAGCCACATGATCAAATATGCCATGCATATTGCCTATGTGTAATTGCTATTTTTTTAAAGGATTCAGATTGTATAACTCTGTAGTAATACACATGATACGCACGGAAATTAGCTTGATTTGCAGCAGCTCATAAGATGTACTTTGAGGTCAAGCTAACCATAATCATATTTCTTGAATTGGCATATATAGTCTGTGCTGCTCTGTGGTCAACACTTTTCCACCATCAAGTGTTATAAACCTATATCTATTATAAACCTCTTTCTGAATTAGCTTGACCAACTCTTCAAATGCAGCAGAGCAGACAATGAGATCATCTCAACTACTAAACAATTAAACATCCTCTGTTTTCTGCTAACCTTAGGTTTCTCTCTTCTTAAACATTCTCCATAATAACCTTGTTTACCTTATTAGTAATAGTAACAGTATATTTGTGCCACCACTTCTTAATGTTAATACTAATTTCATCTTGGAGAACTCTTGAATATGCCGCACTTATAATTGTCATTTATCTCTCTTTTCCAACATTACCACCATTGTCTGCTAAACTACTGAATCAAAAGGATAATCTTGGATCTCAAATTGCCGTTAAAAATGTAAGGCTTGACTGACAATTAATTTGGTTTTTACTGGCATTTGTATTATTGTCACTATATTCTTTTCCAGACTCATGTACAGTAGCCATTGATCAATTGCCAGTAAAGGTTTTACCGACCATTGTTATTGCCATTTAAATAATTTTTAATTACCATTTAAACCATATTCTGTTGTAGTGTGCATGAAGACGAGTTTGGTCATATATATGATTCTGCAATAATAGAAATGGCAGAAGAAGGCTTGAATACACCATTAGTGGATGGTTTCCATATCAGCCTATCCTCACCTCGTTTCACCAAGTCATTAGAACAAATTTCAGTCATTATCTCCTAAGGAATAACATCCGAAAATCTGTCAAATTCCATCCCAGCCCTTCAGTCCATAACTCATTAAGACGTATCTTTAGGGAGTGATCAACGAACTTTGGCACAACATTGCTTAGTTTCCCTATCAAGACCAGTCCTCAAATGATGTAAAATTTCTCATCCAAATCTTCCCGTTTACTTTACAACATCAGCTAATGAAATTTAAAGAATCAATTTGATCACCATGTACCAGAGGCTCCAATATTGCCACAAAGCTCAATTTTGATTTATGAATCAGTCTTTTTAATTGATTGAGACAATTTGCAATTCCCCTAATTTTCCATGTCATTCCTTGTTGTAGATTTTTGGCTCAATTGTGGATTGGTTCCTAAATTTGAGGATTTGTGCCTAACTTTGCAATTTCACATGTGAAGAAAAATGGAAGTTAGAGCTCTCTCATATCTATACATAGAGACCACATTCCTTAGTCTCAAACACACCAAAACAAATTGTCTTCTCCCTTAGGCAATTTTGTATCTTCTTCCTCTCTTTGTAATATTTCCCCTTTGATAGTGAAATATTAATTTGGTGGTGTTTGAGGATGTAAGCATAATTGGCCGAATCTTGTTAAATTTCAGTGCCTCTTTTATTTTGTTTATTCAATAACTATTATTTTGTTTGTCAGGTATAGTTGTTGAGATTTATTGTGCTATCAAAATTACTAGTGATAATTCTATCTAAGAAAAGACTTGGTATTTAAGCTGTCTAGTTGTGACCACCTCTCTTATCTGGGAATTGTTAGAGTGATTTTTTAGTACAATAAGTTTCATACTATTTGAAAACTGCCTGAGCTTCTACAACAATTGGTATCAAAGCCAAGGTTGTTTCTTAGTATGCTTTGTGGTTGCAGCTTAATCTAATCGTCCACATCAGAAAAGAATATTTGGGGCTTACTTGTTTCTTTGTAGCTATTGAATAGTATTTGTAGCCGATATGGCAATTAGAGGTCATTCGCAAAGTCAAAACAATGGAAAGAAAGGGAGATCCTAGTCAAGGTCCAGACTAGAAAAAGATGAGTGTGCCTTTTGTCACGAGAAAGGACACTGGAGGAAAGATTCTCCAAAGCTAACAAAGAAATTTGAGAAAGGGAAAGCTGTCTCAAATGTTGCTGAGTATGAAGATGAAAACTCAGAACTTTCACTTGTTGTGTCACCATCAAATAGCTCTTCTAGTATTTGGCTACTTGACTCAGGATGTAATCATCATATGTGTCCTAATCGGGATTGGTTTTGTGACTTCAGAGAATGAGAAGATGGATTTGTCTACACAACAAATGACATCTCACTTACTACACATGGGATTGGTTAAATTCATTTGAAGAATAAAAATGGAACAATCAGAACTTTGACTGATGTTCGAAATGTGCCAGGTTTGAAGAAGAATTTAATTTCTATTGGAACTCTGGAATCAAGGGGTTTAAAGTAATATAAAAAAATGGAGTCATGAGGGTCAGTTCTGGTGCACTTGTAGTAATCAAGGGAATTCGGAAAAATAATAACTTGTACCACTATCAAGGTCGTACAATTATTGGGACAGCAACAACAGCTTCTATAGATGATCAAGAATCAGAAACAACCAGATTATGGCATATACGCTTAGGACATGTTGGTGAAAAATCCTTGAAACTTCTAATTGATCAATTATTGTTGAAAGGAGCAAAGATTTGCAAATTGGACTTTTGTGAACATTATATCAAAGGGAAGCAGACAAGGGTAATATTTGGGACTGCAATCCATGATACCAAGGGTATTTTGGGTTATGTTCATTTTGATGTGTGGAGGCCATCCAAGACAGCTTCATTGGGAGGGAAACACTACTATATTACAATTGTGGATGATTTTTCTCGGAGAGTTTGGGTGTATGCTATGAAAACAAAGGATGAAGTGCTAGTAATTTTCCTTAAATGGAAAAATATGATGGAGACCCAAACCAATAGAAAGATCAGTGTCTCCGTACAGATAATGGTGAATATAAAGGAGATCCATTTATGAAACTATGCAAAGAAGAAGGCATAGTGCCATAGTTCATTGTGAGGAATACACCACAATGGACTGGCAAAATGTATGAACCGGACTTTACTGGAGAAAGTCAGGTGTATGTTGTCCAATGTTGAGTTGGGCAGAGAATTTTGGGCTAAGATTGTGACATATGCATGCCATCTTGTCAACCGCCTACATCTGCTGCCATTAGAGGAAAAATACCGTTGGAGAAATTTTTTGGAACACCTGCTATAGATTATGATTCTTTACATGTGTTTGGTTCCACAACATATTATCATGTCAAGAAATCAAAATTAGATCCGAGGGATAAAGAAGCACTATTCATGGGAATTACTTCTGGTGTGAAGGGATATCGCCTTTGGTGTCCAGAAAAGAAGAAAATAATCTTCAGCAGGGATGTTACCTTTAATTAGTCTGCTTTGTTGAAAAATGTGACAAATAAGCAGACAGATGAAGTTTTAAAACAGGTGGAGTTTGACATTCTAATTATTCTCTCTTCAAAGATGCAGATAAATTCAAATCCCATGGTAGAAGAAAGATTAGATGAAGAAGAGGTTTCTACCCAAGAACCTCCACAGCAAGATGAACCAATTGCATTATGTAATCCAAAGAGACAAATTCAAAAACCTGCTCGTTTTGTAGATATTGTGGCTTACACATCCTCAATTGCAACACATGATGTTCCTACCACTTATAATGAGGTAGTCAAAAGTTCAAAAGAAGAAAAGTGGAGGATTACCATGAATGAAGAAATGCAATCCCTTTATAAGAATTAGACTTGGGAGCTATCTAATCTTCCAAAGGGAAAGAAGGCAATTGGATGTAAATGGGTGTATGAAAAGAAAGATGGATTTCCTGATAAGCACAATGTTCGCTACAAAGGAAGGTTGATGGCTGGCTACCCTCAGAATGAGGGAATTGATTATAATGAGGTATTTTCTCCGGTTGTGAAACATTCCTCCATTAGAATTTTGTTGGCTTTGGTAGCACAATTTGATATGGAACTAGTTCAATTGGATGTAAAAACTGCATTTTTACATGGAAATTAGGAAGAAGAAATCTATATGACTCAGCCAAAAGGGTTCAAAGTTGCTGGTAAAGAAGATATGGTGTGCAGGCTTGCAAAATCGTTGTATTTATTGAAAGAATCTCCAAGACAGTGGTATCAACAATCTGACAAATTCATGGCAAGTTAGAAATACACAAGAAGCAATTATGATCACTGTGTGCATTTTTGCAAGCTATAAGATGGGTCCTTCATATATCTTCTTCTTTATATTGATGATATGTTGATAGCTTCCACGAGTCAGAAAGAAATCGAAAAACTGAGGGCTCAATTGAACAGGGAGTTTGAGATGAAGGATATAGGAGAAGTCAAAAAGATTCTTGGTATGGAGATAAGCAGAAACAGGAAATTAGGGAGACTTTGCTTAACACAAAAGCAATATTTGAAAAGAGTCTTAAACTGTTTTAGCATAGATGAAAAGTCAAAATGAGTTAGTATTCCATTTGCTCCTCATTTCAAGATTATTGCTGCTATGTCACCAGAGAATGATGCAGAACGGGAATATATGAAAAGGGTACCATATGCAAGTGCTGTTGGTAGTTTGTTGTATGCCATAGTGTGTACAAGGCCTAATATTGCACAGGTTATTAGGGTTGTGAGCAGGTATATGCATGATCCTGATAAAGGTCATTAGCAAGCTATGAAATGGATTCTACGGAACATTCTGAATACCGTAGATAGTAGAATCATATTTGAGCAGGATATGAATCCTGGTCATTGTGCAGTTGGATAATGTGATTCTGATTATGCAGGTGATTTAGACAAGCATCGATCAACTACTGGCTAAGTGTTCACTCTTGCAAAGGCGCCAGTTAGTTGGAGGTCTACTTTGCAGTCAACAGTTGCTTTGTCTATTACGGAGGCAAAGTATATTGCAGTTATTGAGGCTGTGAAGGAAGCAATTTGGCTTCAAGGATTGCTTGATGAGCTAGGGATTGGTTAGACGCATGTCAAAGTGCATTGTGATAGTCAAAGTGCTATCAACTTAGCAAAAAACCAAGTTTATCATTCAAGGACGAAACATATCAATGCCCGATATCATTTCATAAGAGAAAATTTGGAAGAAGGTAGAGTGATAATCCACAGAAGATTAGCACCACTGAGAATCCTGCTGATATGATGACAAAAGTTGTGACTGTGATCAAGTTTCAACATTGCTTGGACTTGTTCAATATCGTTGAAAATTGAAGTTGGCCTTTCAATGCGCACTTGGTGACATCACATACATTTAGAGGAAAAGTAAGAATTGAGATTTAATCAAGGTGAAGATTTGTAGATTTTTGGCTCAATTGTGTATTAGTGCTTTAATTTGAGGATTTGTACCTAACTTTGAAATTTCACATGTAAAGAAAAATCAGAGTTAGAGGTCTCTCATATCTATAATTAGAGACCTCATTCCTTAGTTTCAAATACACCAAAACAAATTGTCTTTTCCCTTAGGTAATTTTGTATCTTATTTCTCTCTTTGTAATATTTCTCTTTGATAGTGAAATATTAATTTGGTGGTGTCCGAGGATGTAGGCATAATTGACCGAACCTCGTTAAATTTCAGTGCCTCTTTTATTTTGTCTATTCAATAGATATTATTAGTTTTGTCGGGTATAGTTGTCGAGATTTATTGTGCTATTAAATTACTAGTGATAATTCTGTCTAAGGAAAGATTTTGTATTTAAGCGGTCCAGTTGTGACCCACCTCTATTACTTGAGAATTGTCTAGTGTAATTTTTTAGTACAATAAGTTTTACATTTGATTGTGTACATAAACGTTGATAAGATTTGAGGGGTAACGTGAACACGTCTTCCTGTTGCCTTACAAAGCAAAGGTGGAGAATCTCTCCCGGAGATGCTCCGATGATTAAGTTAGATGTAGTCTATTTGAGAGAATTTCTTGAAGGACAAGAGTAGAGTGATTTGTTACCTCCTTGTGGCGCTCGACCCTCCCCTTTTATAGGTCCAATTAGGGGTGGCAACGGGCCGGGCTAGGGGGTGGGGACGGGCCGGGACGGGTTTAGGGGATGTGGGCTGGCCCGAGCCTGGATGGGCCCGTGGTTCAGTTTTAAAATTTTTTTTTTGGAAAATAATTATAATATAGGTGTAATATTACAATCTATAATAATAGTTAGACAAAAAATGTTCTAGAAAATTCACAATCCATATTTAAAATTACAAAGTTACATTTACAATTATTCATCGTCTATTATTGGCTGACTTTGTTCTTCATTGCTTTCCCAATCCTCAATATTTAATGAAGAAGGTTGATTTTGAGTTCTTTCTTCTACCTTGATCCAATCGTGAGAACACATATCTATGAGAATTTTAATCCAAAGATAATTTTATGTAAAGAAGAAAAAAGGGAAAAAAATATTTTTTATTCTCCTTCTCATATGAAGGAGAATAATAGAAATGTAGAGGATTGTAGAGTATTTTTTGTGAAGTGAAATGAAGTTTAGGGGGTTATTTATAGATTTTTTGAAAATATAGCCACTAGTGACATTTCCTTAATTAAGTTGAAGTTTTTTTTTTAAAGACGACAGTTGGAATTAGGCATTGGGAAGGGGAGGGGCTGGCGCGAGCTGGGCTGGATCTGTTATCGGGTTGGTCCGGGCTGGGCTTCCAGGAGAGCTACGGGCCATTGCCGGGCCGAGTCAAATTTTTTGAGCACTTACGAGCATGGGCAACGGGCTGGGCTAAGACACTGTTTATCATTGGCCGAATCGGGCTAGGTTTTTTCATGTCGGGTAGGGCCGAATTGCGGGCCAACCCAACCCACTTGCCGACCCTAGGTCCAATCCTCTAATGGTTTTTTTTTTTGTTATTTTGCATATGAAATTAGGGTGGTCCTTCATCAAGCACGTCCTTTCTGTACTTGATAGGAGATTCCCTTGTCTTTTCAGAATAATAGGGTGGCCGTTTTGATCTTGTCGGCCACCCCTCTTATACTTTGTACCGACATCCATTTAATGGATGTTGGACAATTATCTCTTGACACGTGTACCCTCACAGTAGCTCCTCGCCTTACCTTCGCAGGCTGTGTCCATTGCTGGATGTTCCTTCTCTCCGTAGTTGCCTTGACCCCTCAATTGGGTTGGGCGCATCCAGGACTTATTATTTTGCCTCAACTCTTTGCTCTCACCTTTTCTCTGGGCCATTTAAGTTGGCCCAAATAACTTTATTCCTTCAACGCTATTTGAAAACTGCTCGAGCTTCCGCAACACTTGCATCATTGCGATAATGCGGGTTTGCTAGCAATCTACTTGCTCTTCTTAGCCTGTGCCCTTGTCTGCATACCAGTAGCATTAGATATCTCTTTCCCTGCTAGTGAAACAGGAACTGATGAAAACCCTCTCTCTTTGGTGATGATATTCCCTGTAAAATCAGCCATTGTTTTGCTGTTGAACCGATAAATCCAACTCTAAGTTAGCGGTTGATGCCTCGGCAATAACCTCTTCAGCAAAAGGAATTTGCTGAGAGGGATCTGGCTGATCAATCTCCGATTTGATTTCACGTTAAGTTTGAATTATTTGAAAAAAAATTGAATATAACCACTTCACATAAAAATATATTTGTAGGTGAGAGTATATATAAAATATATCAAGTCAATGTTTAGGTTAACGGTAGTTTTGGATCTTAGTTTTTTTTTTTCCCCTTAAAAACTAGACGATATGAACAACGAAATTACTTTAATCAATGGTAAAAAAAAAAAAAAAAAGGAAAAGAAAAAGTAAAGGTACGGATATGACATGCAATTTTATTCTTGCTCCTTTTACGGAACATATTAGATAATAGATATATATGAGGTCTCCGTCAGGGAAGACAGGAGCCGTACAAGAACAAAATCATAAAAGATGAAAATCATGAAAGAGGATCTCTCTGCTACACATTCTCAAGAAAAGCATCTTTAAAGGGAAATATACTAAATCCACAGTTTAAATTTAAAACGGGAAACATTAGCCGATCAACTTCAATTTCCTAAGACAATGATTTTCCCTTCAGATACCTCCACGGTCCTGACCCGCTTCCCACCCTGCGAAAGTATACAAAAAAGAATTCTCACTCAGCAAAAGCAGACATACATATATGTTGCTCTACTTTTCCTTTTTACTTTTCTTTTTTGATAGGGGAGAAATATAGAAAAGGGGAATCAATTTTTCTTTTTGAGCTATATATATATATATATATAAATATATCCGGGTTTATTTTGGTTTATACAACGAGTCAATCGTTTTGACTGAGAATCATAAACTTGAAGCCGCTTTACCATTTGATTGAAAAAGGTAAATGGTTAATATTCAATACCTGCAGATGCCAGCTAATCCTCGCAAGGCCATATATATGCTTAAAGAAATCCATATTCCAATGAATCCATAGAATTTTGAGAGAGCAAATAAACATCCAATGCTTACTATTGCCACAATTACCTGTATTCGACAATTTCATATATAACGAAAAAGTAAGAAATTTCTGAAATGGTTATCAGTTCTTTCTTATTTATTAAAGGTTTACCTTAATTGTTAAAGCTGAATTTATTAATTACTTACCATGGAGTATGCAGAATATGCAAAATCAAATGATCCATAATTAATACCGTCAAAGACAAAGGCTAATGAGTTGATTGGTTGTGTTCCCGCAACAAACTGATCATAGAAATTAAAGAACAGAAAGGGAATTAATATTGAAAGAATGGATGATGAAGAACCCAATTAATCAAGAATGAGTGAGCAATAATTAATGGTGTGTATAATATATTTATGGACTTACTGGAATGCCTATGCTAACAATGTGAAGAACACTCTTGTCCTTAGAAAAGATTCCAGATCCAAACTCTAATCCAAGCCCAACGACAAGAGCTAGCCCAACTCCAAGCACTACACTCATCTGAGGAACAAATTAATTAAAACTTCTTGTAATTAAGGGGTTTCTATATAATTATGTCAAAATTAGACTGAAAAATTAAAATAAAAAAACTTACGCCAATATATAATTTGCATTTTATCAACTTCAAATCTCATTGTTTGTTAATTGTGTGAGAGGAATTAATATGAATTTTTTGTCCATTAACATGAAAATGACTGACAATAATATAAGATCCATTAATCTTAATTAATTAGTATTACCTGCAACACTCGGGCTGCGGTTGCCGTTGCCTTGTCATAGTCCTCCTCTGCAAAGGCAGAAGCAAGAATGGCCTGTGGGGGAAGAAAATCAATAATTGTTTCATTTTATTTTATTTTAACTAGAAAAAACTAAATATAGAGAGATCCAGGGAAACTGCATGCACCTGTCCAGCAACAGCTAAACCGTCTGCTAGAAGTGATGATGTGAGCCAAATCTGTAAGCAAATTTGAAATGCAGCCATAGGTGTTGAACCAAGCCTAGCAGCCAATGATGTAGCCAAAGTAACACCAATTGTTGCGGCTAGCACTCTTGTTAATATTAGAGAACCTGCAGTATGAAAATTAAACCAAAATTTAGTTTGAGAAATTAATTAATGCATTTGATCAGAAATTAATTGATTCTTAATTTCTAACTAATCCATACAAACATACCGCTTGTGAGAAATTGATTGAACTGCATGTGTTTAGTGGTCGGAGGTAACAAGTCAACTTGTTTCACTAGTTTGAACAACAGAATTATGGAAATTAAGTACCTGTAATTATTAACTAATTAATTAATCAGGATTAATCTAATTAAAAATGTAGTACCAAAATTATTAATCCGCAAAAAATAAAATGAAAAATAGTGAAACTTACTGAGAAAGAACATGAGCTATGGCTGCACCTCTAACTCCCAAGTGGCATGCAAATATGAGAATAGGGTCCAGAATTATGTTTGCTGTATCTCCTATAACTGTTTCCACCCATAGAATATTAAAGAAGAATGATATTGCATTCAGCACTGGAAAGATTAATTAGGAAAATAGAAACTAGTGATAAAAAATTAAGTAATTATCAAGGGGGAGAATTAATTATTGATTAAGGAGCAGTCCTAGTTAATTAAATAATTACCAGTGGCATATAAAGGAGTCTTGGTATCCTTTAAACCTCTGAAAACACCTTGCATGGCCAGAGAAAGAGCCACAGCTGGAGATCCAAGTGCTCTTAGTGTCAGATACTTCCTTGCAGGGACTAGCATCGAAGATCCCTATATATAAATATATATTATTTTATTTCCCAATTAAATGAAAAAAAATTGTTACTAATAATTAATAGGATATATATGAGAATATATGCTAGCTATATACAGATGATCATAGTGCCAAGACAGAGTTACATAATCATAGGCTTTTCAGATGATGTATACATATATATATATATATATATATATAATAATGCTATAGAGTGTGACGGGACATACTTTGCGTTCTAATTAAATCTTAAACTGTCAAAGTTAACGGTAAATTGTTGAGAAAACATAATTTCTTTTATAAAAAATTATTTTTGCAAATATTTTTTATAAAATAAACCTTAGAAAGACAAATTACTTAAACCTTAGAGATTCTTGATAAAATTTTATTTTATTTTTTAAAAATATAATTGACCATTAATTTTGACTTCTAAAAACTTAATAGTGTGTTTGTAGCACTGCATAACATTTTTGTATATCTATATACATACATGTATATATATATATATATATATATGTATATTAGGGGTGTCAATATAGGTAAAAAGAAAATTAAGTTAGACAAGTCTTCCTAATTTGATGGTAGTTAATTAGCGTATGAAAGAGCAATTCCAGTCATAACAAATTAGTTAACCACAAGTTCATTTACTCAACTTCATTAGCTTGGAAGTTATACATCACTGTGATTCGGCATCTGCTTGATATGGAGAATTTTCAGATTCAACATATTTTGAGAGGGACAAAAAAGGTAGCTGATTCTTTAGCCAATTTAGCTTGTCTTAATGGACTTCATTGTAGTTTCCTTGCCTAATTTTGTAAAAGGATTTTGCAATCTTGACAGCTTGCGAGTTCCCTATATTAAGATTAGCTAATTGCATTCATTCCGGACTAATATTATGCACATTCTTTTGTAAGGAATGAATTTGTTTCCACCTACTTGTGGAGTAAGATTTATTATGTCCTCTTTGTTCTAGTTTTATTTACTTTTTTTTTAATAAACGGGTAAACTCTGACAAACCTCACCATCAAATACAGTTTTTCTAAAAGAAAAAAAAATCATTTACTCACAGATTTCACACCCATGAAGTGAAGGATTGGTTTAGCCAGAAATATAAGGAGTACTGTTTGGAACAGTCCAAGAACACCGCCAACAACCAGTGAAGTTGATGCTGAAGGAATGTGACGTCGTTTTGGTCTGCTCCCCTCCTCAGTGCTGCCGTCGGGAGACTTGCAGGAGGAGGTCGTAGTTTTCAAATCTGATATATGTTAATATAACGATACAAAATTTGGAAGATTACTATATATTGTTTTTTTCATCATAAAATTGAAAAAACTTAATTATCTATCTGATTCTGAGATGATCATATATCATTATTAATTAATTAATTAGGATTTTAATTAATTTTCGTGATGGATTAAGAAACATACTAGCAGTTCCTTCCTCTAACTTCTTCTTTACTTCAGAATTTTCTTGGTCACAAACATCTGATTGATCTTTGGCTTCACTCAATTTCATGACAGAACTATTTTCCACGTCAACAAGACATTTTTGGGTTGCACAAGCACCAGCAGCAGTTATTCTTTCGATGGTGTCCTCCTTAGCAACAAACGAAGTAGTGATATTGACCAGAGGAAATATGGCAACTTTTGATATTTGATTGAATATTGAAATTGAAACGCCAACAGCAGCAATTTCAACTGGACCTGTAAGAAGAAAAAAAAAAAAGGAAAGAAATTAATAATGGGAAACCAGTACCCGGTAAATAATAGCTAAAGATGCCGATCAATATTCCATTTCAATAGGTGAATGCTAAATTTTTTCTTCAATTTAGGTTTTGTTTGGCATGAAAATGAGAGGGGAAAAGGCTCAATTTACTTCCCTGGGTGGAAGTAATTACATTTACTTTAATTTTATTTGGTATGTGGGAGAGAAAGTAGATGAGAAATACGTTTTATTGTTTGGTTTTTATTATAAAGTGAGGTAAGAGAAGTAAATTTTGTTCAATTTCCTTTTATACCCATTTGAATAAATGAGTATTTTTTATATGATTTTTTTCCTTGAATATTTATATTATCTATATAATAAGTAGTATTCACAAATTTTATTTATACAGAATTATGATTATGAAGTAAAAACTTAGTAAATAATATAGTCAAATTATTGCATTTAATTTTAAATAACACATTATTATCAAAATTATTAATCAATAATTTTTGGTTCTTCATGAAGAAAAGAGGGATTTGTTTTTTTAAAAAAGGATAATAAAATAATTTGATTAAAAATAAATGGTCAATTCTTTGAAATATGAAGGAGTGAAAAATTAGACTTGGAAGGAGAGGCTCTATCCTCATATATACTTCCTACCAAACAATGTTTCAAGTAATTTACTTCCCTTCTTTCTACACTTCTAGGGTTAACTCAAAACAAACAAGCTTTTAAGTGAAATATTTATGTTTCTATATTACAACGACCGAGTCTTCTATGCATAAAAATAAAAAGAAACTCTTTTTTTTTTCTACCCCTCCCACCCCGCCCTCAAGGATTATTATTGGTTTGCCACTCCTTTTATTTTGAATCGATGCTGCTTCCAGTTAAACTAACAAATTTAAATATGCTTAAAAGGGGAGCACAAAAATAAACAGTGAAATTTACCTAAATGCCCTATAAACGCTGTATCAATCAAAGACGCGATAGGATCGGCAGCTAATGCTAGTGCCGCAGGAAATGCAATGCAAAGTATCTCGCGGCCAAGATCATCAAGTTTCAACACAAGCCTATACAAAGCCATGAGATCAGTTGATTATAAATGCATTAAATTAAAAGCTTGAACAGGAGAGGAGACATCTGGCATGACTTCAAGAATTTTTACAACTAAAGAAGCATGCATCAAGTAATTAAGTTAGATCAACATCTGATCAAGAGATCTGTTGTACCTGACATTCTTGAAAAATACAAAGAGTGGCATGTTCTTCCATTTTCTCTCAGGGGCCGTGTTGATCATTATTGGCTTAATTTGGTGACATTCCTCTGTTGCCTGAAGAAGTTAAGTAACATACATAATCAATCATAAACAAAATCAGATTCAAATTAAATTGCAAAAAAAAAAAAAGGGTATATCAACAAGAAATTGGTCATATCCCATGCATATAATCGGTGCCAAATATAACTAAACAATGAATTGCTCAAATATAAAACAATAAGAACAATATCCTAACCATGAGTTTGAACTAGCAAATTGCTAACCGATCGAATCTATTACAATATAAGGGCTGAGAACTGCAAGAGGTATATAGAAGTACAGAATATAGTGACAAATATGGTTCCAAATTTATAGATTTAGTAGTACGTATTCTAGAATCTAACGTGAACCTCAATTTTTCTTTTTTTTTTTTTGAATCTTTATTAAAAAAATTAAGAGATTATTTTGAGGTTCAAATTCTGTAGTTATTCATACAAATTGTCATAATCTTATTGATCATAAAAATATTTTTGAGGAAAGGCGGGTCATTGTATCCCATGCCTTTTGGATGTATAATTGAGTAATCCTTTTGTCCTTTTCATCTTATGAATTTTTCTAAAACAAACAAAATTCATGTGACATCGTGAGTCAACTCTACGTATTTGCTTCCTTGTTTCAAAATAGATGTTGCTTTAATAATTTTTTTTCTTTTAAAATATAAATTATCTTTTTATTTTTTAAGGTACATGGTTAATAATTTTCTATTTTCCAAGAAGTATTTAATAATTTTTTTTGATTTTTCTTTTTTAATTACATTAACTATTAGGGTTGAATTTATATGAGTATTATTTTTATTGTAAGGGATATTTTAATCAATGAGAAATATTAATTGCTCAGACAATCTTTATACTAATTTTATATTCCCAAACCTTAAACGGCTTATAAAAAGAAATGGGAAAATATTTCTTTAGAATATTTGGTCATGTAAAAACTTTCCCTTCTATATAAATGAAAAAAATATATTCAAGGCAATTATTTCTTCAGGAATTTTAATGGCGGGGCCATAAATATTTCATCTGCACATCAATGGCCAAAAAAGTTGGCCAAATTATGAAATTATGGAAAAGTGAGATTTTCCACTTTCAATTTAATCGAGTCCTCAGTTCTCGTGCAATTGTCAACATTTTACAGATGTTTTGATAATTAGACCGGACATTGAATCGGATTAAAAAGGGGTTCAGTTCGGACAGTTCGAATCGAGTCGGATCAAGTTTTAAATTTTTCAATTAAAAAATATTTATAATATAATTATTTATATTATTATCTTAGTAAACACCATACATATAATATGACTAATAAATATTAGGAAAAAAAAAAGTAAACAATCATGTTAAATAATAAAGTAACCTATTAAATATAGGTGTCGAGTTTAAATTTCACCAATATTCTTTTAAGTTGGGTCCTGTGTGCATCTATGAATCGCGGTTGTAGACTTTAAAAAAAAAAAAAGCAACCTATTAAACATTAGGAAGCACAATTATAATCTTAAAAAATTCAATTCTAATGCAATCAACCATAATAAAATATCCAAACATAAATATTTAAAAGTCACAACATCAACCTAAAATACTAAATGTAATCATCCATTATAAAGTGTCTAATATAAGTGAGCGGACAATGAGAAAGAACAGTGAGATAGAGGGAAAGAAGCAAGAAAGAAACGGCACTGGTAGCTAGCCGCAGAAGAAATGAAATGAGAAAGTAGAAGCAGAAAACCTCAAATGGTCAAACCTAAATGATTTCATTTGTTTTGTTTTTTTTTTCTAAATTTTGAAAAAAAGATTTCATTCTAGTAAAAGATATCTTTAAAAATCAACAACAAAACAACGTTGTTTCGTTAAAAGATGTTTTTAAAAAACTTCAAAATTTAAAAGATTTTTTTTTAAATAAAAAAAACCCGATTTACACCGCCTCTCAGTTCGAAGCGGTCTGGCCTGGCCAGAACCATTTGATCCCATTTTTTGCCGGGGCCGACCATATTAGCTAATCTGACCGAATGCCTTATCGAGTCCCGATCAAACCACCGGTCCGGTCAGATCCTGTCTCAACAACCATGCATTTTACACGGCTTTGACTATAAGTACGGTACAACACTCCAGCGCACCTTTTCGTATGTTTTGCATGCGAGTCCACGTGAGAAATTTACTTAAGCACAGTACTCCTCCCAGGAATCCATGCACATATTTAGTTTTTAAGTATAACGACAATAGATAAAAGAGCTAAATACTCTCCCTCTTATTACTTATATGTCATTCAATTTCATTTTTTTATTATTAAATATAAATCATTATTGTTAATTTATTATGTATTTTATTGATTTTTTATTATATTATTCTTGTCTTCCTCTTTTTTTTTTTCTCTACTTATCCTTGTTAGTTTGATTAGAATCACAGATATAAATAGATATATATTTTATGAAAAAAATATTACTTTAATTTTAACTAAATAATGTCTAGCTACTAATTAACTTATAAATAGTGAAACAGAGAAATCACACTATGTATAATAGTAAGGTAGCTTGCTTAATAGCTATCACGTGTCCCTTATTTATAACCAAAAACAAAAAAGTACACTGAATTAATTAGCAAATAAAAGACTTCATGAAAATAAAATCAATGAAAGGGGTTTTTTTTAAAAAAATAAAATACATATAAATTAGAGCTCTTAGATAAAGATTTCATTTTTAAAAGATATATTTCTTTCGAAATTATATATTTACATTTTTTATTATTAAAAATTAAATAATCTAATATCCATATCTATCTCCATATACATATATAAAAAAGGGATCGCTTGGATTATTACTTATTTAAAAGTTGAAGGAAGAATATTCATATTTTGAAGTGGATGTGTCGCCACCCTTCTTTAAGATAAAGCCTTTGTATTATCCTCTATTGTAATATCTATTTTGAATAAACAGATAGAAGTCAGTCAAACCCCACCATAGTAATTTAGCATTTAATATTACAAAAAAAAAACGAATATTCATATTTGTTTCCGTTTATTTTATAAATATTACAATCATCTTTAATCATTCACCGTTAGTTTTTTTCCCTTCTAAAATAATTCTCTTCATAATTTAATACTCATTTGTTTACAATAAAATGATAATAGTATTTTCAATTATAAATATTTAATGTTAAATTAAAATTTTAATTATATTTAAATAAAATAAATTAAACACTACAAGGTTATTTAAAAGCTCTTCACATTCTTAATTATTTATTTGTATAATATGCAATGATATATATATATATATATTTTTGAAATTAAAAAAGTATCTATTAAATTAGTTTATAAGAATAACAAAAAAAAGTTCACTCAATTATTCGAGTGAAAGTTTATGATTATTAAATATTATTAAATAATACTTTTATGCATCCAAGGTAGAGCCAAGTGGTTTGGAGGTGAAACTTGCATAATGGGTGCTTGAACCTGGTCCGAATACCACTTGTAAAAAAAAAAAACTTTTAAATATAACAGAGAAAACATATATAGAATTTACATACAATATAATTTATAAATTAATTTTAGAAATCAATAATATATCACAAGTTAAAATTCTACATAATAATGGTCACGATTCAAGTGTTAAATTTAATAAATTTTAAAATAAGATAAACTAATATAAATTTAATTAATCAAATATTTGCTAATCTAAAATTGTAATTGTCATCGTCAGTTAGAAAAGTAACATACATAAATAAAAATATTGGAAAATTAATTTTGGATAATAGCAAAAATTATTAAGGATTTAGAGTGTTTTTTTTTTTGGATATTCGAGTTTTGAAAAAGATATAATTTGCACCTGTGCTGGACGACATAGATAAACTAATTTTTTAAGTTACATTTTTATTGTTACCATTATTATATGCAGAATGATAATTCAAAGTTCTTAGTGCAAAAATATATTTATTTAAAAACCATTTCAATTTTTTTTAAAAAAAACCCTTCATTCAACTAAATTAAGCTAACATAAAATGGAGAGAATATTGTGAAATATCATGTTAAAATATAAAGGTACAAAAAAGTAGGCTTAACATACAGTAAAATTTGAAAATATCTATAATAAATCAAAATGATTTTTTAAAAAAATATATTAACTAAGAATTAAATTAATTAAAATTTTCTAAAATGTATTAGAAAATTACACATAAGTATCTCTTAATTTTTAAAATTATTTTTAACTATAGAAAATATTAATTTGAAAAGGCACTGATTGACACGTTAAATTGATTTTTTTTAATTATATTTTTATTTTTAATTTTACTATTTTATATTTTATACAACGATTGTGGATGACTTCCAAACTTATTACATGGGTTTTTATCTTAGCATATACTAATAATTATCAAGGTAGGAGAAGGGACCAAAGGTCCAAAAAGAAAATATATATATTTTATTTTAATATGTAAATGCATGCACAAGTTTCGTCCTAATAGAATTTAAAGATTCTCTAATTAAAAATTCATTTATTCACCTTTCCAGCATTTTTCAAAAAGTCTATTCACAGAGAATTCAAGAGTATGGATTGGTAGTTAAAAGGTGAGATTTGTAATGCAACATACATGTACTGGATTAAAACCTCTAATTCCTCAATGACAACTGAATTTTTTAGTAAGGGTAGTAAGTCGATTTTTACATGAGTTTCAATCCTTGTAAGGTTAATCGAGCTTCAGATGAAATAACCAAGGTACCTGAGTAATTTTAATTTGGATACCACTTATAAATAAATAAAAAGGTCTACACAAAGAGTTTACCTAAAGTACTGTAGAACAGTGTCATAAAAATGAAATCGAACATTTTAATAGTTTACCGTTCAATAGTCCAATCATAATTTTTTTAAAAAAAAATTCATCGAATTGACGGGATCCTTACCTGTTTATTAGAAAAAAGATTATCAGTTTACAATATGAATGAATTAAAGGATACAATGTGAGGAGGTCCAACTATAATTAATTTGAAAAATACTAGCACATTTCATGAGCATACAAGTTCCACCACTGTCGAGTTTGTCGGTATGGATAGAAGATCTATTTCAGAGCTAACTTCACCAATTAATGTGGCTTCTTCATAACCGCATATTGCAGACGCTACTATCACTTCATTGGAAAGCCTTCCAGCAGCACAAAATTTGGAAGTGGATCAAATTGTTGCTTAGAGTAGTTCTCCAGTTATCACTAAGTCAGCTTCACTCGTGACCAGGTTTGAACAAATTAATCCTGCAGAAATGCAAACACGTGCACAAGTTTAGAGAATGCTGCAAAAAGAAAAAATGTCTAAATTATCCCAATGATGCATGGAATTATTTGAATTTTTAGGGGAGAAAGGCATTAGCTCAATAGGACTAATGAAGTCTGTTTTTTCATGTAGTTATAGAATTGCAACATTTGGAAGAAATTGATTTGTTTCCACTTCAATATCGAGGTAAGGTTCATTATATCCCATCGATTTGTATTTTTCGTTTGTCTTATTAAACAGGTAAGGGTATAACAAACCTTTTATCTTAAAAAAAAAGCAATTAAATAGTAATTAAACCAATAATATTGTAATTAAAAATATATAATTATATTGCTTATATATAAAAAATTTATTAATAACAGAAGGTATATTATATTTATAATACAATAATATTCAAATCAAATTTATAACTAACTATATTAATAAATTTTATAGTTAAAATTAAGAGTACAATTTTATATTAATCTGTTTAAAATTAATAGGATAGGATTTTTGGTAGGCATTTTAAAGTCGTCTTACTGTTATCAAGTGTTTACAAGGTGTTTTAAAGGTTATCTGGTAAAGTGCTGTATTAAAGGTTATCTTATTAAATATTTGTAAGAAATTATTTCCTAATAATATATCAGTACCTGTATTATAAAAATAAAATGGTGGACATTTTATTAAGAAAGATCCTAAGATTATCATGGGTCTTTCTATACCTTTATTTAGTTCGATAATATTATTAGAAATATCTCTACCTTTTACGGTTCTTAGATTATTATGATATTCTTTAGGAAAGCATTCTTCTTTACATAAACAAGATCCTGCTTCACTATCTATATAGGCTGCAAAATATTCAGCTCTATAATCTTTATAAGTTATTCCTATAGGTATATAAATACTATAAGGACTAGTCATTTTGGTATATAAATTATCTTTCCATTATAGTTTATTTTTATACCATATTGAGTTATTTGATATGGCTTCATTTTTTCTAAAAATGTTATCCCTAGCATAATTTCTAAATTATCGTTAAATCCTTCATTTTCTATTAACAATCTTATAGGTATTGTATCATTTCCAAATTTTAATATAGTTTCTATTGCTTCATTTATTTCATGTATCTCTCCATTAAAATTTGTATATTGATGAGTATCTTGGAGTTTATATTTTTGAAGGTTATTACAGAGTTTATGGTTAATATAATTACCATTTGCTCCTGTATCTATCAATATGTTTATCTCTATAAATTTTTTACCATCAAAATATTCTCCTTTAATTTTATAATTGCTTAAGTTATCATTTTTTGCTTCTTTTTGTAAATTAGGATATCTAGTAGAATAACTTCTAAGTCTATCTGAGACTCTTGTATCAGTAAAAGATAATCTTGGTAATGTTCTATCAGAATATATCAATGGTTTAGGAATTAAATTGAGATCTAAAGGTATATCTTCAATTCGTTCAATTGTTGGTAAATCGGGTATTTGTACTTGACAAATATCATTAAAGAGATGTGGAAAATCTATTGTATCTTTTATTTCGAAACAATCAGAATGATGAGTATTAGATATCGCATATGAAATCATATAAGTTATTGAATAAGGTCTATTATGATTGTTAAAGAAATCTTTTCTTTTAAAATCTTGGGTTAAGCTTAATGTTTTATCAAAGTCTTTATCTTGTAAATTATAAGAGATTCTTGGATAAATATTGAATTTTATCTTTCTGTATTGTAGATTTCCTCTTAAAATTCCTAAACAAGCTTCTTCTCTATTTTGTATTCTATTATCCATTAAGGCTAAGTCTATTGGTGTATCTAATCCTTCTTTAAAAATAGATTTTATTATTATTTGTATTGCTCCTATGTGAATCCATCCTAAGGTATTTCTAATTTCTGGTTTTATTTTTAATAGTTTTTCTTGTATATCTTTTTTGGATAATAGTGGTATCATTATTTTATTAGAAGTTAATGATACTTCTAAAGCTCTTTCTTGAATATTTAGTCCATAAAAAAGATGATGTTTTCTGGTTTTTATACCTAACTTTTCTAACATATTTACTTTAAATCCTGAATGATTAGATAAAGAAAATCTTTCTTCTTGTATCTTTTTTAATTTTCTTTTATCTATCAAAATTTCTTGTTTATATTCTCCCTTATTTTCAGAAGAGTTATCTATAATATTATTAGATGTACTAGCTTCAGTTATTTCTTGATTATTCATCTTCAGAAGTAGATTCGTATTCTGTATCTGTGTAGATAAAAATACTACAGTCTGATTCTAAATTTTCAAATTCATTTATTTGAACAAATTCTCCTTCATTTATCATTTGCTCAATATCTTCATCTATTTCAATCTTTTTCTTATTTTTATCAAATTTTTTAGGACATCTATTGGCATAATGCCCAACTTCATGGCAGTAATAGCATTTACATTCTTTTAATTTATTTTCTCTCCTTTTTCTTTGATACATAGGTTTATAGGGTCGATTATATCCTTTTCTTTTATAATATCTTGCCTTTCTTTTCTTAAAATATTTTTTCTTAAAAGTTTTTCTCTTTTTTTATTTTCTTTTTATCTTCCCATAGTAATAAGAACTATCACATCCTATCATAAGAGGCATTTTAGGACTATCACAACAAAGAGAAACTCTCTTTTTAATATTTCTAGTTAATTTAGCTAAAATGGCATCTCCACACCATTCACTTAATTTATCTTTTAAATGTAATATTCTTTTACCAAGAGTATCAGCTGTTCCTGGGTTATATGTATCTAATAGTTTTTTACCCCATGGATCTGGTATTTTAGTAAAAAACATGGGTAAATAATTTGGTGTATCAGAAACTTGATTATATATATGATAATAATAATCTTGGAATACACAAATATATTTATCAATTTCACAAATATCACATAATTGTAATCTTAATAAGGCAACTTGATATTTACTTATCGTTTTTGGGTCTTTTATGAGATTTCCTTCTCCTGCAAATTCTAACCTTAAAGCTTCAGTAGCTCTAGTTATCAGATCGGCTATATTATCATCATCTCCAAATATAACTTTTTTATTGTTTTCACTTAGATTCTGCCAAAATCTTAGAGTACTATTAACTAAACTTCTTTCTATAAAATGTTTAGTTACATCAAAATCCATTTTATTAACGGTTACTGCAATTCTCAAAGCAGTTTCCCATTTATCAATAGCTTCTTCAATATTACTTATACAATCTAGGTCTAAGAATATCCCAAAAGGATTTATCGGTTCACTTTTCATATTATTATATGGAGTATGACTAGGTAAACTAGTCTGTAATCCTGCATAACTTTTAGTTGGTTTATCAAATCCAGTATTTCTTATTTTGGCAGCTTCTTTACTAGTACTTGGAATATCATTGATATTTGGATTATATTTCTGTTTCCATTTTAGTTTTTAAGTTTAAAACTGTATCTTCTTCTTTAATGTTTAAATCACCAATTTTTGTTATAAGGTTATCTATTTTTAGTATATCATTTTCTAGATCAGATTCAGAGCTTACCATTTGAGATTATTTCCTTTATATCCTTCAAGTATTTTTAATTTTTCTATATGAGTTACAATTGAACTTTTTGATCTTTCATTTTCTTTTTTCGGAAATGTTAATTTTTCTATCATTTCTTTTAATTTTTGTATTTCTATTATTATTTTTTCACTAAAATATATAATAGTTTTTTGAATTTCTATTATATCTTTTTCGTTTTTTAAAGGGCAATCTCCTTCTTCAATCTTTTTAAATTCCATTAGGATTTAAATGTTCTTCCCTGTAATGTCTGCTTAATTCTAAATGTTCTTTTACAAATTCGTCTTTAAAATATATCTTTAAAAATATAGTATCTTCTAGTTCTTTTTGTATTTTAATAATATTAATAGAAGGATCTATTATAAAATAAAAATCTCTTTTAAATTCCAATCTATTTTGTTGATTATCTAAATCTTTTATTATTAAATCATAATCTCTTATTTTTCTAAATATTTTATCACACGTTTTACAATTCATTATTTAATCGTCTAAATTCCAATCATCATTATCAACAACATAATTATCATTATAAAATCTTATAGGGACATTATCAATTTCAAAATCTTCGTCTGAAATATATTCATTATCCTGTTCTTCATTATCAATATTTAAAAAGTTTAAACATATATCTATTGTTGATAAACTTTCAACTATGTTTATTTCTAAATTTTCTAAATTTATCGATGTTGTGGCTCTGATACCATTTTCGGGGGCAGATAGTTGTCTGTTCAAAATCAAAAATTTAACAAGGATATCATTTTGTTTAATAAATATCATAGATAGATTTTCAGATAAAAACAGAATTTCAATACTAATCATTTATAGAAATTGCCTTCATAAAACACTTTAACAAATATAGTCAAATTTATCAAGCTTAACCTTAAGGCCCAACATGCTTCCGTACCTTTTTACGTCGTTTTGACCGAGAGCTGTCCCGGGTATCCTCTGGATCTTTTAGCGAGCGTTTCAGCTCCAACCTGAGACTCAGGTAACTATCCTAGAGTTCCTTCAGAAAAGACCAGCACAGCTTAGTTTCGTTTTCTACCTCTAAGCGTAAGACGTAGAAAGCTTTGGAAGATATGGGATAAGATGATAAACTGAATATAGAACTAAAATGTTCTTTAGAAGACAAGAGTTTTATTTATTCTGGAAACATATTACAAGGGAAATATTACAAGGAAAGAGAGAAGGGTTGAAGCTAGATGATGCTCGATGATCCTATCTCTCCCAAGTCACACATATTTATACTAAAATTTTACAAACGGATTTCAAATCCGGATTTCAAACTTAAATATAAAGTACATATTATTACCGTTTTTGTTATCTTAAAAAGTCGATGATATCTTAAAAAGTTTCGTAAATAATAGATACTTTATGTCTTCATCCTTATCTTCTCTTTTTGTTATATCGTTTCTTTATGTCATGGTCTTCATTAGTCATCATCAGACTCTGTTCCAGCTGTCCTCTTTTCTTTGAGTGGAGAACACGATGGACACGTATTTTTTGGATGCTTTCTTTGTATTCAGAGTCTATCTTGAGCTTGAGGGCTAGATCTGATAATTCCACGATCTATCATTTTGATTTTGGTTTGTATATACCTTTCAGCTACAGGAGGAGTGCTTCTAGCAGGTGCTATCATTACAGAAGAATACATCTTTTCCCCACCATAAGTACGAAATCCTCTTTTAAAAGAGTTTTCCATACCCTGAATAATTATTCTCATTCCAATAGCTCGTCGGTAATGAATATCTGTCTCTGTATAATTAATAAAATCTTTTCTGATTTGAGATGTAGTTATCACATAATTATCTGCCTTTCCAAGTTGCATGAAATGATAGGCAGGATATCTGTAATCTTTGTAAAAATCTGGTCTAGCTGTCAAAAATTTTAACACCAGAATATCTTTTGCTCCAATAATAGGATTGTGTAGATAACAATCTTTCACATCCTCTTTTATCCATGTTGGTAATAAATTTATCTCATTGAACTCAGGAGGAGTCATATAAATGGAGTTAACTGCTCCAAAATCGTACCAATATCTTATCTCCCTAGCAGGAGTATCTTGCAAGAAATTAATACGAGGATATATTCCCGTAAAATCAACATA
>JAWZTD010000082.1:8643828-8668773 GCA_035221335.1 Echites panduratus
ACCATCCTAGCTTTATTCCTAATAATCTCAGCATGATTTCTAACCATAAAAGCTGGAGAACTATGAGGAGATTTACTGGGTTGTATTAATTTAAGATCTAATAATTCCTTTATCTGATTTTTAAATTCTTTTTGATCTTCTGGATTATATCTCATAGGAGTTACTCTTATAATCTTATTTTTATCTTTCATTTCTAGTTTTGCTTCAATTTTATTTTTATCCCAGAATTGTAAAGGATTTTCAGGGAAACATTTTTCTAATTTTTCTTTTATTTTACTAATTTCTTCTTCTAGTGTTTTAAATGTAACTTGATATTGTAATAGGGGTATTCCTTTAGGAAATATCGGTTTTTCTTTATATCCCAGATTGTTATCTACACAATCCTACTATTGGAGCAAAAGATATTCTGGTGTTAAAATTTTTGACAGCTGGACCAGATTTTTACAAAGATTACAGATATCATGCCTATCATTTCATGCAACTTGGAAAGGCAGATAGTTATGTGATAACTACATCTCAAATCAGAAAAGATTTTATTAATTATACAGAGACAGATATTCATTACCGACGAGCTATTGGAATGAGAATAATTATTCAGGGTATGGAAAACTCTTTTAAAAGAGGATTTCGTACTTATGGTGGGGAAAAGATGTATTCTTCTGTAATGATAGCACCTGCTAGAAGCACTCCTCCTGTAGCTGAAAGGTATATACAAACCAAAATCAAAATGATAGATCGTGGAATTATCAGATCTAGCCCTCAAGCTCAAGATTATATTGTCTGTAAATTTTTACGATTATAAGATTTTATTTATTTATTAATATCTAATAATGAAATATATTTTGGGTAAATATTCATATTAAAAATAATTAAATGAGTAAATTTATATTTTGATTGAAAAAATTTAATATTAAAAAATATTTTTTTTTTGGGGTTGAAATTTGAATTAATTTAGTCTCAATTTGTGTTAGATTCAACATTAGACCGACTGATTCTTTCAACCGGCAAGCCGAAAAAATAGTGTTCTCGAATCGGGACTGTAATTCTCATGTCGGTTAAGAGACAATCCATGTAAATTAATAATATAGACAATCTATGTAATGAGGAAAGCCACTTTTGTGATTCTCTCGTTGACTGTTTGATTTGATATGCTAATTAAATGATCCATTTGATCAAATGGGAAGTTCTTTTTCTACTGCTATATTTGAATTTATTTATTTATATTAAATATAAGTAATTGTCACTAATTTATTAAATATTTTATTTATTTTTATTATATTAATTTTGTTTCTCTTTTATTTTTTAATTATAATTATTAATTTCATTAAAATTATAAATAAAAATTTTTAGAAAATTACATTACTTTTGATAAAATAACTATTATAGATTTATGAAAAAAAAAGTACTAAATTGGCAATGGGACGATATAGTCAACTCATGAAGTACATACGTACATACGTAATAATTTTAATTCCGCACGCTCGCAAGCACGCATAGCCATCGCTGAGTGTTGACTAACGAAAGCATTTACCATGCATCAATATTCAGACGTACGTAATTCTGAGGTTCGTTCTTCCTGTGGAATTCTTGAAAGTACCAACTTTTTGTTGCTGAACTTTTACATGTAAAGAAAATTTAGTATTCACTCCGTCCCAAAATATAAATTTTTTTAGTTTTTTATCTTTGTCCCACAATATAAGTCATTTTATAATTTACAATGCAAATTTATTATGTTTTTTCTCACTTTTACCCTTCATTTAATATCCCCTTCATTTATTATCAAGAAATATAATTATAACTATAAATATGAAAGATGAGGGGTATTTTAGACATAACAAATATATATTTATTGTTTTTTAATCCATGTGAAACGGCGGCTAACGCCTTATATCGTGAGACGGAGGGAGTATCATATATGTTCCAGATAACTGATCCTATTTTGGAGCGGGGCTTTTGTGAAAATCGATGTTGTTGTCTTCGAAACTCTTGAGCTAACTGCAAATTTTCTTGGAATAATTACAAAAGTAGGTCAAGTAACAAGTACCGAGATTACAGGTCTGAGATCAATCCTCTCTTTGATTGGGTTTAGAGGGCCTCCACGGGCAACCGAGGCTATAAGAAAAATCACAAAAGTTGCGTACAAGAACGAAATCCCTGTTACATAAATATATATAATTTCAATTTTTCATATATAATTGAGTGATATATGCTGAAAATCTATCTATATATATATATATATAGGAATGTTATAGAGTGCACCTAACGGAACCCTAACGGAAAACTTAACGGAAATTGAATGATTTGGTCATCAGTGTTTGAAATTCCGTTAAATTTTCTGTTAGGATTCCGTTAGGTGTACTCTATAGTGTGTGCATCGGTGCACTCTATAGCATTCCCGTATATATATATATATATATATATATATATGCTGAGTAATATATATAATTTCAATTTTTCATAAATATATATATGCTGAAAATCTCGTGGAATTGACAATATGATGCACGACACAGAAGCAGCTTTCCTGCAACAAGTAGTAAACTATAGTGTTCTGTTCACCTACCATGCATGCATATATGCAACTGTACCGAATACAGCAGCATGAATTGAAGAGGGAGCTAGCGTGGCCAGAGGAAGAAAACTAGCTCGTTCTATACCCAAGCCTAAAACACGAGGGACTGATGTGACACTCGGCCTCGGACTTGGAAGAAGAAGAAGCAAGCACCAAGAATATATATTTAAAAAAAAAATATGAAGAAGAAGAAGAAGAAACCATGAGGAGATCAGGAAGAAGCCCATACACAACAAGTTAATTTAATTGTTAGTGGCAAAATATGTATTTTAGTACTATAACATTTTTTATTTAGTCGTGTAGGTACATAACTTTTATTTTATCTTTTTAGATTCTATAAATTTTTTTTTTTGTATACCAGATAAGTCATTTTCGTTTGTTTTTTATATTTTCAGATGAAATAAATGATTTCTTTTTCAACTCGTAAGAGTATTTTAACCTGTTCGCTGTATCAAACAATTATAATCGATTTAAATTAAAAAAATCCACACCATTTTTTATTTACATCTCTAGTTGTGATAAAAAAGTGTTGAAAGTGTTGATCAAAATCGGATTATAAATGAAGATAAGACTGAATTTTTTTTTAATTTAAATCTATGATTAGAAGAGGTTGATATAGTGAATATATTAAAATACTCTTAGAGATTGAAAAAAATGGTTTAATTTGTGAAAATAAAAAAAAAACATCCGAAAATGACTTATCCTGTTACAAAAAAAAAATGTTGTAGGATCCAAAAAGATAAAATAAAAGTTGTGGACCTATATGGCTAAATAAAAAATGTTATAGTACTAAAATTTGGATCTTGCCATTTTTAGTCATTTATACTTAAATTAATTTCTCTCCCTATTGCCGGCGCTAATTAGGTCATTTATAATTATTTTGTCAATATTAAAATAATTTTTTTTTCAAGATGTCTCTAAGATAAGAACAGAGGGAGAAAATATGCTTTATGCATGAAAAGAGAAGAAAGAGTAGGGATAATATATATTGAAAAAAAATTAAATAAAGTGTCTATTACACCAGCCATCATGACTTAGTATTAATGAGGAAGAAAAAGAAGTTCAAAGAAAAAAAAATTTATTCCAGTGGTAGAGGTAAAACTTGCATAATATAGGTAGGAATCGACTTCCCAACTCAAGGCCATAGTTGCATATAAATTTAACTTAAAAAAAAAAAGAAAAAGCAAGGTCAAATGACCTATAACTAGAGATAAAGGGAGTAATTTGTAATTTTGAATCCATTCAATTGGCATGCATCTTGTTCTCCCGCTGATCAACTTTTTTTTTTTTTTTTTGAACCGTCATTGTTGACGGGGGGTTAGGCTGACCCCAACCAATTTATTAAAAAGAAAAATTATTACAAGCACAACAAGGCGGAAACAAATCCACTTTTACAATTCAGATAACAATCTCAAAGTGAGAATTCTCATCCGATCTAGTTGACATAGTCCTTTCGCTCTAGTAGAAAGCATAAGATATGAGCTATAGTATAAACAATGAAAACAATCTTGAGCTACTTTTGCAAGATAATCGGCTACTTGATTCCCTTCTCTGTAAATATATATGATCTTGAAATCACATCTGGACATGAATGAATGTATATGGTGATCCCGCTGATCATCTTGGACGTGCTGAACATCCCATTTTAAAATCTGGCCTCTTCAGCTCTCAATAATGCAGCTGTGAATATTGTTGCAGAAGAAGCCAGACAACAAAAATACTTTTAAGTAATTGCAATAATGTTTAAATATATATTGATCATCTTTATTAATGAATGTTTTCTTGGATTATTGATAGCCAGAAAACAAAATTAGAGAGAAACAGGACCAATGGCTCAATCAATCTGCCCCTTTTTAGAAATTAAGATACTTTCTTCGTCACTATTTGTTAAGTCATTTGAATGCACTTATCTTCTCACTAAATATAATCATTGTTGTTAGTTTATTAAGTAGTTTACTATTTTTTTTTCCATATTATCCACTTGTCTTTCTATCTTTTCCCTAATTAGAATCATAGGAGCATTTAAAAAAAATATTACCTTAATTTTGACAGAATGACGATTTATAAATAGTTATAGTTTACCCCACAACTCTAACTTTACAACCACTGTGGATGTAATTGCATGTGCAAATGGAGATAAATATATATTTATAGATATATTTATACTAAATTGGAATTTACTACCATTGAACGTGTAGAAGAAATCATAAAGTGGTATATGGACTTGGCAAAATCATAAACTAAATTATAAAAAGACAAACTAAACCCTAAGGGTACTTGATTAATTATTATTATTATTATTATTATTTAAAAAAAGATAATTGACAATTAACTTTAACCGTTAGAGACTTAATTGAAGCTCAAAAATAATTTGAACTTCGTTGCCTATAATAACATTTCTTTATTTATATATATTTATGTATATAATATATATATATATATAAATAGAATTAATAGGAGTAGTTGGGGATTAATGTGTTACGAATAGGATCTCTCCTCTCTCCTAAAACTCCTATCAGCATCAAACTTCTGATTCTGGCAGTTCAGCCTCCATCGGTGGTTGATCCACCGGATATCCAATCTCCATGGTTAAAGAAGTTCTTTTCTTCCCACTTCGCACGTTCTGATCACAAGTAGATTCTACAATCAAGATGAAACAAAGTCAATCTTACAAAGGCGAGTCAGCTTTCTTCTTCTCCGAGGAAGAAGTTGATTGCTTATCAGTGCCCTTCAAACCCGCCTTAATTGGAAAATTTGGGCATGGGAAACCCCCATATGGGAGACCATCAGAAAGCAATTTAAGACAATTTGATTGAAGATGCTAGACAAATTTTGATTAGAGTAAGAAGACTTCTGTCGTCTTTGGGTGAAAGGAGTCTGGACTTTAAACAGAATTTCGGTACTAATCCTCAAGTGGTCGTCAAATTTTCATTCGGATTTTGAACCCTATGTAGTCCCGATGTGGATTTCTTTTCCTGATCTACCAATCCAATTGTTGCAAAAGGAGGTTTTATTTTCGTTTGCATAAGTCATTGGAAAGCTGCCTAGAATTGACTCTCCCACAACCAATTTTTCATGTCCTAATGTTGCCCGAGTGTGTGTTGAAATTGATTTATTGAAGCAGATGACCAAGTAAATTTGAATTAATCAGGATAACAAAGGTTTTTGGCAGACCGTTAACTCTGAGAACCTCCTAGAATATTATTCTTTCTGTCGTCTGATTGGGCGCTCACACGTGAAAGATCCACGATTGAAGTCGAAATCTCAGTTGCCAAAATCCCAGAAGAAACAAAATCCTAAAGTTAGTAACTTATCAATCTGGAAAATTAAAGACCCAAAAAATAATCAGATTTCGGATTTGCGAAATACTAATCAATTTGACTGAAGTTTCTCTTCTAAATAAGTATTGTGCTATTCCAGAAGAACTACTTATTTTAAAATCTCCTGATTTGAAGAAACGTAATTCTCTAGAAGAAGACCCATTGGCGACGTACCTTCAATATCACTCCACATTCCATGTTTACAGTTGAAGAAATCAGGGTTCCTGAATCAGATCCTATCACTAGCAGAAAATAGACTTTATATACGTGGAAAGCTGCCGTATATATTATACACGATAGCTTTTGGACCGTATTCTCTGGCACCCTGTACATAGTTTATGCGACACTCCCTTCAAGGCTTGAGAAAAAAAAAAAACTTTATATTTGATACCCTTGGAAAAAATTTTTTGCCACAAGGCCTTCGTATAAGGTGTCTTATAAAGTTAATTTTTTTTGCTACGACTCGGTCATGTATCAGTCATATAAAACATTGGTGATAGTATAAACTTGTATATACGACGACTCTAAAACCACCATATCAAACCTGAAATTACATATGGCGGCTCCTAGGGGTTTTTTTTTTGTAAAAATATCCTAACAAATATGGAAATGCTACCATTTCATTTCAGAAAGAGGTGATTCTATACGAAGATGTACATATAAGTATTTACTTTCATTTCTAACAAAAATGTACAATCATGTTTTTATAAACTATCAATTTTTTTTAAACCGTCGAGTTGCGGGAATGTTTGGCGTAGATCCCCACCTGTTTATTTATAAAGTGAAAAGAAGGAACTTTATAATCAGAAGGAAGCAATTCATATCCATAAGAAATCCTAAGATTAGGGATATCCATCATATCCATGAGACAAAGCCCCCTAACATGACTAGGTAAAGCATTTAGATCAGACCAAAAGAAAGAACTACAAGAATCACATGAAAGATTGACTAGAGCATCTGCGACTAAATTTCCCTCACGGAAGATATGAGAAATATAGATCTTCCTTCCATTTTAGGACCTTCCTATAAGTTGAATAATGACATCTAGTTTCCAAGGGATTGTCTGAGTTGAATTAATCCAATGAACCAATAGTTTAGAATCTGTTAAAATATCAAATGATTCAAAGCCCCTGGCAATGCAGTGTTTAATCAATTCATGAATAGCCAATGCCTTTGTTTCATTATTAGTTAGATGATCGTGGAGATTAGTACAGGCAAAGACAAATGAACCATCAGCTCTTCTAAGAACCCTACCAGAAGCTGAGATACCTTGATTCAATTTTGAGGCTTCAACTGTGTGAAGAATGTAATCAGAAGATGACATCATTGCTTCCAAATAATAGATTTGACCATCTTTCTTTTCCATGGAGCAGCCCCAAAACCAAAAGAATGACGCTGCAGTCTACCTGCAGAAATGTAATAAAAAATGACTTTCTCAATACGATGTTTCAATTGAGCAATTGAAGAAGAATTATCTGCAAAAACCACTTGAAAACGATTCCACCAAATTCTCCAAAGAATTAAAAAGGATAATAATGAAATAAATTCTAAGCTATTATAGGACCAAGACACACCAAAGGTCCCATAGACCAGGATGGGAGGAGATCTAAAAGATAATCATATTTTGCAAACATCAAGAGCTAAATAACCTTTTAAAAAACACCACATAAATGTAGAAAGATATGGTGTTAGATAACTTTTCCAAATGAGCTTATATGAATGAAACCAAAACATTTTGGTTCAGATGTTGGAGAGCAGAAGCAACAGAGAAGGTTCCTGAAGGATTCCATATCCAAACAAGTATGTTTGCCTCATTTGGATTCACAGAGATATCACAAGATAACAATCTCCTAACTTGATTTGGAGTCAAGAATTGTGACTGTAACTCCTTCCATCCTTGAAGACCAAGATAATTATTAATGCTACCAGGTATAACATCACCCAATTTGCTGTCAAATAGGAAATTCTCAAATGCTATAGAAGATGAACCCCTTCTAAGCAACAAGTCCATTTGCTACTCACAAAATTCTAAGATGGAAACCAAACAACGCCAAGAGTGTGAAGGATTTATACCAAGAATGGGAAGTGAACGGTGCTTGCAATTTCGCATATATCTCTTCTTGATATATGATGACCAAATCGAATCCTTGGTGCGCAACTGCCACCAATTTAAAAAGTGAAGGGTGTTGTTGTATCTGTCACAAAATGAAGGGTGTCAATTTGTGAAACTTTCTTTCATAATGTTGAATTGGATGGTATTTGAGCACTTCTTTAATTTCCTACTTTATCAATCAATAAGTAATCTGTATTATATAAATACAATTTAAAAAGAATTCTTAAGAACTTTTTTGACTTTTTTAGTTAAAATTTTAAACATAATATATAATATTTCAAAAAGTAAAAAATTAAAAATTACCTATTTAAGAAAAACAATCGAAATCACTCCTTCGCAACCCCTTTAAAAAGAAACATGAAAAGAAATATAAAATTTAATTTCAAGGATATAAAAGAAATTTCTTTTTATTAAGTACCTACACCCCGAAGTTGGAATTCCATAGATCTATAAGAATATCAGAAGATAAGTAAATTTAGAAACTTTAAAAATCAATTATTAGAATGTAAACATTGAAAAAAAAACTCAAGAATAAATGCTATTCTTGTTGGGAAAAAAAATTCTTGGAATTCCAATTCAAAGGATAAAGGTATAAAATAATAAAATATCCAATAGCAAAAGAAAAAAAGTACCGAAAAGAGTTAAAAATAAATACCAAGTTTGAATTTTGCAAACTATAAATGAACCATTAATAAAACTTAGAAACAAAATTTTCAAAATTATAGAAAAACAAAAAAAGGTAGAGAAATTGATGAAAAAGGAAGCAATCTTCAAGATTAGAAATTGGAAAAGAGTTTTTTTTTTAAAAAAAAAAAAAGGGAACCAAAGCATCCAAACTAAGTTTTGAATTTCATAGAGAGGATAGGCAAGAATGTCTATAGATCAAAATATAAGCTAATTTAAAACATGAAAGATTGAAAAAACATATACGAATTAAATAATTAATGAAAGCCAGGAATCAAAATTTCAAAAAAAAAAAAAATGTAAAAGTAAATCATACAACTTTCCTTAACTAAGTAAACAATGATGATAAAGAAAATAAGTCTTCTACTTACTGTAATAAACCATTGGAAGAAGGAAGAAACTTTTTGAAACTTTCAGACAATATTCTGAAACTCGGACAGAACCAGAGGGTCGGAGTTGCTCGTTAACTCTTCCTGTTGGGTTTGGCCTCCTAAAAGGATAATGGTTCAAACCAGGCTCATTGGATCAAATTGATAGTAACCGGATTAAACTGAGAATATGGTGAAACTCGGTTTCCCTTTTGTTTTTCTTTTTTTTAAAACCAACTCTAAGTGGAACGACACTGTTTTGGATCTCTTTTTTTTTTTTAATAATTTGAATGAAACGACTTTGTTTTATTAGAAAGTTAAAAAAAAAATTTAGGTTAACTTTACTTTCTTTTCTTTTCTTTTCTTTCTTTCCTTACCCGCAGCTGCGTCTGTCCTTCCTTTCCCTCATTGTCTTCCCTTCCCTTTACTTCACTACCATTGCAATTGGCGCCCAGAAGATCTCGTAGGCAACATCTCAGCAGTGGCGGTAAGTTACTATTTTTTTTTGTATAGTTGGAAGTGATGTTAAGATTTATAATTTTATTAGTTTAAAATTTTCCTTTTTCTTAATTAGTCTTATTTAAATTTGAAATTTAACTATGTAATAAATGTTCTATTTCTTTTATTGTTTATTAAATATTATGCATAATGTTGAAATTATTTTAATATTCGAATTTCAGAATATAACACTAGTAAATTTTAATTTCAGAATATTAACCTTTTCCAATATTAATATTTAAAGTAGCATGATTATTTTGAATTTCAAAATATAACAGTAATTGAACAATAATTTCAGAATATTAATTTTTCAATAATAATATTTAAAAGTAGCATGCTTGTTTCGTTAATTTTGATTGAGAAAATATTTTATCTAATTAATCTTAGCAAATTAATATTTTTTAATGAAGGTTAAAAAAAATATGGAAAGTACATCCTCTAATCGTTCAATTCGACAAAAGAGGGATTTAGCATGACAATATATTAATGTGGCCACATCAACAAATGGGAGACAAAATAAAATAAAATAAAATAAAATAAAATAATATATATATATATATATATATAGATTTTGTCAAATAGAAATTGAAGGGGGTGGGATTCATCGGGTTAAGCTACACCTTGTTGGAATTAAAAGTAATGTTGACCCTTGCAAAAAAGTGTGAGCTGGTGTTAGATTTAAAATAAAATCCAATTTGGAGTCTAATTCACTAAAAGCTAAGAGAGGGCTTGTTGATGTTGGCACTTCTTTATTTGAAAGTAATAATGTTCAGACAGATATTAATAATTCACAACAGTAAAAGGAAAGTTTTGTCAAGTTCTGAGATTGATTCATACTTTAGAAAAAAAATTTGTGAGTAATCCTTGACAACCTAGCATTAAGGCGTCATTGCAAAGTAGGGAAAATTGGCATAACACTGATATGGCAATTGCATTATGGTTTTATGATGCATGCATTCATTTAATGTTTGCAATTCATCATATTGTCAAGCTTGTTATTGATAGAATTACTAGAATGGGTCAGGGTTATAAGCATTCTTCTTATCATACTTTGCGTGTTAATTTGTTGCGTGATTCTAAGAAGCATGTGGAGTTGATTGTTGAGTCTCAAAGAAGCATTTGGGCTTAATCTGGTTGTACAATAATGGGAGATGGATGGACGAATAATAGACAAAGGCCTTAGATTAATTTTTTAGTTTATGGTTCAAAGGGGACTTCATTTATCAAATCTATTGATGCTTCTGATATTTACACAAATGCTCAAAATTTGTGTAATCTCTTTGTTGAGCTTGTAGAATTTGTTGGTCCTTAAAATGTTGTTCATATAGTTACAGAAAATAGAGCAAATTATAAAGCTGCAGATGCAAAACTTATGGAGGGGTATCCTTCTATCTATTATTCACCTTGTGTTGTCCATTATGTTAATTTGATAATGAAATATTTGGGGGATGAACAAGAGGTACAGAAATTAACAACTCTTGCTTCTAGAGTGACTGTATTTATTTATACTCATAAGGTGACATTAAATTGGTTAAGAAAAAGACCTGGTTGGAGAGAAATTATTCGTCCTGAAACTACTTGCTATAGATTTTATTGCATTACAAAATTTACATGCCCAGAAAGATCATTTGCAAGCTTCGGTTAGTAGTGGAGAGTTTAAAAATTTCTTGAAAACATCAAAAAGCAGAGATGTTAAAGTTATTGTGTTAAATGAAAACTTTTGGAGTGGTTTTCTGAAGATTGTGAGTATAATGACTTTAATAATTCTTTTTTTATTGCTTTGTGATACTGATGATAATCCCTCATTAGGATACATTTATAAGGGCATGTACAAGGCATGTTTGGGGATTAAAACAAAATTTAAAGATAAGAAAAGTATGTAAAAACCCTACACAGATATTATCAAGAATAGATGGGACAAGATGTTAAGAAAGGATCTTCATGCAGTAGCATATTATGTGAATCTTGCTTTTCAATATGATCAAGAAAATTTTTGCAAGAAACCTAACGTTATGCGTGGGTATGCTTGATGTAATTGATAAGATTCGGGATCTTAGTGGCGCACAATTGATGATGGGCCTAAGAGTATTTCGAGATCTTAAAATGGGTTTCCCTCGTCCAAATGCCCTCGTTTGTAGTAAAGCTACTAGACTTGGTATGCTTTCTTCTTCCTTTTCGGTTCTAATTATTTTTATTTTTTAGAATTAACTATATTTTGATTTATTAGATGAATGGTTGAGATTATTTGGTTATGATGTACATAACTTGCAAAAATTGGCAATACTAATTATTGGCCAAACTGCTTCTTCTTCTAGATGTGAGTGAAATTGAAGTGTATTTGAACGCATCCACACTAAGAAAAGAAATATATTTTAGCATCAAAGGTTGAATGATCTTGTTTATGTTCATTATAATTTGCTTTTAAAAAATAGGTAAGTTAGTGATAATTTTGTATTATATTTAATATTATATGTTTACAAGTTCTATTATGATTTGTGATCATGTTTATTTTATTTCATATGTTAGGTTGGTGACTTCCAAAAAACCTTATGATCCACTTGATTATGAATCAATTGACAAAACAGAGTTGTGAATTGTGGAGAAAGAAGGTGAAGCAGGAGAGCTTGATTATGATGAAATTGAAAACATGCTTGAAAAAGAGTGTCCTGAGGATGTTGAAGCAACTAATAAAGATATATCTAAAGGTTCATTTACCTTTTCAAATGATTTTTTAAAAATAATATAGTTCTAATTTGTAAGATTTCATGAAACTTTGTTAGTTTTTTTTTTTTTTTTTTTGTTAGACGATAAGAATGTCGTTCATTTGGAAGTCCAAGAAGGAGATTATGATTTGAGGATTTGTGAATGCTATTAAATTGTGTTTTTTTTTTTTTTTTTGTGAATGAATTTGTTATTATGGAGTGATTATGTTGAACAATTTATAATGGATGATTGTATTTGATATGATGTTTTATGTTGATATTGTGACTTGTGAATGTTTATGTTTAGATATTTTGTTATGAATGATTGAGTTAGATTTAAACTTTTAAGATTGTAGTTGTCATTCTTAATGTTTAATAGGTTGCTTTTGTAATTATTTAGCATGATTGTTTATTTGTTTCATAATATTTATTGCTCATGTTACATGTATGATGTGTTGCTTAAGATAATAATATAGCTAATTGTATACAAAATATTTTTTAATTGAAAAATTTACAAACCTAGTCTGATCTTAACTCCTTTGTCCATCCGATTTAATTTTTGGTCCAATTTTGAAAACATTGCTTTTAAATGAAAAGATGAAGAAAGAGGACATGAAGAACAAAGAGCATGATGAGAAAAGAAAATTAAAAACAATACTTTTTGCAAGTAGTGGTTAGAAGAACTAGAAAAAGAAAAAAAAAGGTGTGAAACCTTGCTTATGCTTTTGGAGAAGAAAGGACAATTTGGTGAGAGTTGTCTCATCAGGGATCAAGAAGTATTTTGGAGCACTTTTTCATATCAATAAAGTGAAGAAATGAAATATTGTTTTCAATACTACTAGCTCAATTAAGAATAGCAGTGAAAAAGTAGGAAAAGAAAAGAATGAATTGAAAAAATAATTAATAAGGTGAATAAAAAAATAAAAAAAAACTCAATAATTAAATAAATAGAGCAATGAAATGACAAAAATATCTATACTACCAACCATACTCATACAGCTTTTGCTTGGAACCTAAAATTCATAATGGTTTAAATTTGCACTATTATTTAGGCTATTCACGTTGTTTCAAATTTTTATTCGAAAATAAACACTTTAATAATGAGAAGCCCAATGAAAACCCCTAGTTGGGCCTCATGAGTCATGCGTAAGCAGATCAACCTCTCTGGCCCTGTTAGATGATCCATAAGGAAGATCCCCTCCTTTCAATTAATTAATTCTTTTGTTCATGTAAACCAATCCACTTGGCTGTCTTGATTCGTGAGGAGGAGAAATTGGACATACAAGGCTTAGGGAATTGTATTGTTTTCCCTTGTCATCGCGACATCATCTTATTAGACGACATTCTTTTCACTCTATCAAGCTTTAATCTTCACTAATAGCTATCTTTACCTGTCTCACTACAAACTTCAGGTCACGGGGTGTGGTTAACTTAAATATGGATAACGGTTACATATTTTTACTTTAATCTTTTAAAATAAAAATACTAATGAATATTATTTTCACTTATTTTAAATTCTTTTGTAAATCATTAAATCTCACTTCAAAAAACTTTGTGCAAATTTATATATATTTTATATATATAAAGAACATTTCCAGCTGAATATATGAAGTGCTCCAATAACATAACTGCAGCCAGGGCTCCATTTATATTTATTCTAGTAATGAAAAGCACAACACTATTATATTTGTATTCATAGGTCTAATTATTATACAGACTTGGGTAGAAAATACCATAAATAAATTTCTAACCCAGTTATAAGTACTCAAAACATACAAAAAACAAGGGCATGCAGTATACCAAAAAAAAAAACTACTTAAATTTGTGTCCTAAGACAATGATTTCCCCCTTAGATACTTCCAGGGTCCTGTTCCGGTTCCAACCCTGCAAAAAATAAAATAGCACAACAATGCTTGATATCAGATCATAATTCACACAAGTAAAGATTTTCTTGATTAATATTACTGCCGTTTCAGGGTTCTTCTGAAAATAGAAACATTACCTCCAGATGCCAGCAAACGTACGCAGTGACATGTATATACTCAGAGCAATCCATATTCCTATGAAGCCATAAAATTTGAAGAGTGCAAATAAGCATCCAATGCTTACTGCAGCCACCATAACCTGTTTTCAATTGGTTAGTTTCATAACTTACAAGAAGAAATAATGAAACTTGGCACAAAAATAAAAAGTATCGAGATTTCTGCAGATTCTGAAATTTACCATGGAGTATGCAGAGTACGCAAAATCAAATGATCCATAGTTGATACCGTCGAAGACAAAGGCAATTGAGTTTATTGGCTGAGTTCCAGCAACAAACTGATTGCAGAGAAGAAGGGAAATTAGTTGTTCAATTCAATAGATTGATCTTGAAGAAGCATAACGAATTAAGAGAACATTCTGTGAAGACTTGGAACTTACTGGGATGCCTATGCTAACAATGTGAAGAACACTCTTCTCCTTGGAAAAGATTCCAGCTCCAAATTGTAAACCAAGTCCAACAACAAGAGCTAGTCCAAGTCCCAGAACAAATCCCATCTGTGTAAAAGAAAAATTTCCCTTAATTTGTTTTCGCTTGTTTCAAATCAATTGGAATCAAGAAAGTAGCCATTATCAAAAATGCTGCATAACTGAAGTGATTTCTCTATTTTTACCTGTAGAACTCTTGTGGCTGTTGCTGTTGCCTTCTCATAGTTCTTTTCAGCAAACGCACAAGCAAGAATAGCCTGAAAGGAAGCCAAACTATATAATAAGGCCTTAGAGTCAGAGCAGTTCATTTCAATGGCTAATTAGAATCTAATTTGAACTGCTAAACAATGTTTAATCAACATTAGATAGAGTTTAACAAAGTAATTCTACTTGATGTGAAGAAGACTTTGATTATACCTGTCCTGCAACTGCCAAACCATCTGCAAGAAGTGATGACGTTAGCCAGACTTGCAAGCAAACCTGAAATGCAGCCATAGGCGTTGAGCCGAGCCTTGCTGCTCTTGATGTGGCCAAAGTAACACAAATTGTTGCAGCAAGAACTCTTGCTAATATTAGAACACCTGCAAATCAAATAATTCAAAGGAAAGGATTTACTAAAATGAAAATGATCCCTTTTCTAAATTTTGATTTTTAACATAAATTTATCATGGATTAGAGAAAGACAATTACCGCTCCTAATGAATTTACTAAACTGCATGTGTTTAGCAGTTGGAGGTAATAGATCAACTTGTTTCATCAGTTTACACAAGAGAATTATGGAAATGAAATACCTGTAACAGGGGAACATAATCAAACCATTAGAAGATTGGTTATATAAAACTAGAAGTGTATTTCTCTTAGTTCATAAAGAGATCATCGGATACATACTGAGAAAGAACATGAGCAATTGCTGCACCGCTGACTCCCAAATGGCATGTAAATATGAGGATGGGGTCCAAAATTATATTAGCGGTATCTCCTGCAACTGTTTGGGCATGATGAAAAAACTGGATTTAGAAGATTTGTTTTTTTTTTTTTTTGGCTGCTAAAGTAGTCAATCAACTGTAGGGAAGTTTGCATTACCAGTTGCATACAGAGGTGTCTTGGTATCCTTGAAACCTCGAAAAACACCTTGCATTGCGAGAGAGAGAGCCACAGCAGGAGAGCCAAGTGCTCTTAGTGTCAGATACTTTCTCGCCGGAGACAGCATTGGAGATCCCTATTTGATTCAGAAAGAAATTAAAATCGGAATTAAATCAATTTTTTACAAGACTGAAGAAATTTAACTTCGAACAAGCTTTACCATTACATCAAAGAGTGTCATTTCAAAGATGACATATGAGATCTAAACTAACAAGCAAAAGAAAGCTTAAATGATGCAATCCCTCTTCAAGAACAACATGACATGTGTCCTGCAATTCAATTCTTGAATGTGGACTAATAAGACCAAGAATTGGGACTTGATGCCATCGATCTTTCTTTCTTCTTTGAGCTGGCCAGTCTTGAGCATTAATTAAAAAAAACTAGTTAGATTTGAAGACTCACAGATTTAACACCCATGAATCCAAGGATTGGTTTTGCCAGAAATATGAGAAATATAGTCTGCAGAAGGCCAAGAAGTCCTCCAACAAGCAATGAAGTTGATGCGGAAGGAATGTGCCTTCTTTGATGTTTGAGTTTGCCCTCCTTCTGAGAGGTGCTGATTACTGTTGGTGACTTGCATGTAGTAGTAGTTTTGAGATCTGGTGAAGGAAAAGAGAACCGATTAATCATCTAAACATAAAACAATTTTCTATCTTACTTTTTTGCATATTAATTAGTGATTGGTTTTGGAATACATACCACTTTCTTCCTGTAGCTTCTTTCCTTCACTCTCTTGGTCTGATCCCTTGGAATTATCGAGCTTAGCATCGTTTACGGTAACTTCTGTCATCTTATGGCTCTTTAAAGAGCCTTTCTCTATGTCATCAGATTTCTCTGATTCACTTAACCTCTTAACTGTATCTTCCTCAGCTACAAACGAAGTGGTGATATTGACTAATGGGAATATGGCAACCTTTGATACTTGATTGAATATGGCAATTGAAACTCCAACAGCTGCGATTTCTACTGGACCTGTAAAGGATAAAGGAAACTGAAAATCAATGTCTCTACTCATGAGGTTTGTTAGTCTAAAAATTTTAATTATTTAAATGTCCCATGAAGAAAAAATTTACCAAGACGACCAATGAATGCTGTATCAATCAAAGAAGCGATAGGATCTGCAGCTAGCGCTAGAGCTGCAGGAAATGCAATTTGCAAGATCTCTATCCCAAGATCATCCAATTTGAACACATTCCTGCAAAAAAATAGGCCAACTCTTTCAACAATCAAACATGATTTGCCGGTTTGGAAGTCTAACTTCCGAAAATAGGTTGAATAATGTGAATTATATTCTCATTATATTTCATTTTGTTGAGAAAAAAGATGGCCACAGGAATAAAAACTTAGATGGACACCCTTACAATTAAAATTAATAATGCACCTGATATTTTTGAAGAATACAAAGAATGGCATATTCCACTTTCTCTCTGAACCAGCCAATGCAGTTTCCTCTGCCATGATAAGTACTATGGTAACTAAACAACACAAAAAGCAAGAATTGAACTACGCCGTGCCAGCCAAAACTATGCCTCTACCTGCAGTTATCAGTTTAGTATAGTTAGAAATCATTAGCATCAATGTCAATATCCGTCGTGTAAGATCTTAATTTGAAATACTTACCCACACAGTTAATCAACAAGTGATTGTGTACCAGTGAATATAACAATAAACTCAAATGAAATGAAATGCACAAATAATTTATTTACGCAATTCGGCCAAGCCTAATCTATGGGATCTTACTCCATAATTCAATCCACTAGATATTCAATGAGTTTAAGTCACGGGAGTTATCAACAATTCATACAACACAAGTGCCAACCAAGGGTTCAACACAACATCTCCCCCTAACTATTATTTATAGTGTCTGAACTTGGTGTTGTAGTTAAAACCGTCTTAAAAAGTTCGTCAACATTGCACACTCAATTTTTTATCACAATTATCCTCACGGCAATTTCCTATTTGTTTCTTATTCTTGAATATACTATTCATTTTTTCAATTCATGATTATATAAGAGTTTTCAAACTAATCGTAAAGACTTCTAAGGAACGTTACCGTTTACCATCAATCTCGTCATCTTATCACATTGTGGATTTTACAAAATAAACTAGTCTACAAACAAAGATTTTCTTGCATTTCCATTCATTGAAAGATGAAAATAAATGAAAAATAGAGAAAGAAAGTTGCAATGGAATAGAGGAACTTCTGTATCTTTTTAGCAGCAACGGCAAGTTTAGCAACAAGAGTATATTAAAATTGCAAAAGCTAACCTCAGAAGTGACAAATAGAGATGTCAGTGAAACAGTATAGAGTTGGAGAAAAGCCAAAAGTAGTACAGATACTGACAAATATGATGTCAAATATATATGGAGTCACTTCATGGATTTAGATTATAAAATTCCCTTGGATGGAAATTTTTTGAATTTAATATAATCCACCCAATCCTAGAGTGGTGTTAGTTATCAAGGGAATGTATCGGTAAATGGGGAAAAAAAAAAACACAAACTTCAGATATAATGATAAAAACTACAAATACAAGAATAATGAAAAGTTTCCATTTCTCAAAGATTAATAAATAGGTTTATTGTGGTTAACGTTGGTGTTTGGGTTCAACTAAATTTGTATACTGTTTTTTTTCTTTAATTTGACAACTCAATTCATAAATAGATCAATTTGGCCACCAAACTAGTTTATATAACGATTAATTTTAACCACTCAACTCACTATTATCTAACCTATCAAGTAATTAAATCGATCAATTTATCTCCTATATATGACAATTATTCATACCGGAGTTTAGGTGTTTAAGTATCAAAATACATAAAGATATGCGGCCAAATGGAAAGATTTGTTTGTTCACTTTTTACTTGTTAAATTTTTTAAGTTGAATGGTCAAATTGAGAAATGTCGAACAAGTTTTAGTGGCTAATGTATTTGTTATGCCAAATTATAATCTTACTATATTTCAAATTAAATTATCTCTATTTTTAAAATTTAGTTTTTTTTATATGTTAACTTAAATTGATCTCTAAAGTTAGATAAACGAATTAGCATTTAATAATTATAAAAAATTAAATCAAAGTAGTTAAAAATCACAACTACATTAATTAATAAAAAGTTAGATATGGAGAAGGTAATTTTTATTTTGTTCGGATTTAGTTTTTCATTGCTTGTCATTCTACATTTTTTAAGTAGTGGAATTATTTCGATAAAGCTTATTATCTATTCCTTAAAAATGAAAAAAGTGAAGAAAGTAAATAGACAAAGGTGAATATTTCATTATTAAAAAAAAAAGTTTCTCTAGAATCAATTTTCCGAAAAGAATTAATTCTGTAATTTAAAAATAATTTAAAGATCTAAAAAATGAAAATATAACATCAAGGACCTATCTTAAAAGACAAAAATTATTTAGGAATCTAGCTAAAAAGTGAAATCATAAAGAATGTGGGTTCAAAAAAATCAAAAATTATTTCGAAATTATATAATAATCCAATAAATTGTCAATACTCAAATAAATAAAGAAATATCCATTTTAATATGAACCCAAAGAAGGGAATGATTATTCTTTTACATAACGTACTATTGCTCCTCTATTTCACTCTACTAAATCAAATATCAAGTAAAAGAATTAATGTCATTATAAGTAGTATAACCTTCGGAAGCTGAGAGTTTAAGAATTAAGATGTGTTAAGTAATACCTTCTCCGTTATTAAATATAAATTATTAGTTATCATTTTAAAAAAATTAAGATAATATATATATTTTTTAAATATTTTGATTTCTATGCTAATTAAAACAAAAGACAAAGACAATAAAATAAAAAAATTATAAAATATTAAATAAATTATATTTAATGATAATAAAAATTAATTTAAATTTTTTAATTATAAATAGTATAGGAGAAGTAATGGCAATTTGCACGGCGTCCTATAAAATTGGAATTGAGCGGGAAGCACGGTAAAGTACTGAAAGAGAATGGAAAGATACCTAAAAAGAGTAAATGGTTAAAATGAAAAAAGAAGGGAAAAAAGGGGATCATTCACATGATGATTCATGAATGTGTGTACGTGCGTACGAGGAAATGAATACTACCCTCCCAAGAAAAAACTTCCCCCTGAAAAAGACATACCTGGAGACACACACCAACTTGAGGATCTCTCTACCCTTGGAAAACTTAATTATAAAAATTGTATAGATTTAATTTTTGACGAGGAAATGAATATTACCCTCCCTAGATAAAACTTACCCTGAAGAAGGCATAACTGGAGACACAGACTAACATGAGTGTATCTCGGTTATAGTACATTTCATCTATAGTTAAATATAAATTATTAATTTTTATTTTGAAAAAATTAAAAATATCTTGATTTTTTATGCTAATCGAACTAATGGTATCGCATATTAAAAAAAAGATAAAATTAATATAATAAAAATATGAACAAAATATCTAATAAATTAATAATATTCATTTATATTTATAGCGATGGGAAGGAGTATCTTTTAGGTCCACCTAGCATGCATCAAGCATTGCGTATATCAGTTCAGGTGATCGATCGATTGATCATCTAAGATAATGAAGAGTTTGGAGTACTCCAGAAGGCTGCAAGGTTTGGAATAATCTCATCTTCTTTATATTAATTGACAATTTTGTGAATAACGTTTGCAAATCAAATGGCGACAGGAGTTAGGGGAGAGTGAATGGGGATCTAATTAAGAAGGAAATTAATACATTGAGATGATGAATAAGAAAGGTCACCAGAATTTTAATTTTCTATACATATGCTTGGCTTATTAATGTCGCTGCCATCCAAGTCAGATAACCATGAACTTGACGTGACTGTATAATTCCAATGTTATCTTATTCTCGCTAGTGCTTAACATATATAAATATATATTTTTTTTTTAAAAAACACACACACATTGATGAATAAGAATAACTTAGAGTGCTTATTTTAATATAACAAATACAATTGTTAAATAGTTGATTGAGCTTCTCTTTTTTGGTTTGTGTGTTAGGCTTAGGGCGTGGTGTGGGTGTGGGTTACGGTTTGCACTTTACAATATCAAATGGACTTCAACCTCCAATTGGAAATTGTTCAAAAATGTTATGCTTCGAGAGGCAAGTGCATTCTTATAAATATTGAAGTACTTATACATATCTTCTTATAATTGTCTAGTATCCTAACATAGACAACGAATCGAAAAATTTAGAGTTTTAAGATACAAGAAAGATAAATAGAGTGTCATTGTTGATCCTATAGAAAATGGGTATGTGAAGGGTTAGGGGAGAAGTGTATTAAGTGTTAAAAGAATTTTTAATTTTTATTTTTAAAAAGAGTAGTGATTTATAATTTACTCATTCACGGGTGAAACAAAATGCATATATAATCTTGACCACTAGAATGAATAAAAACAAATATGAGGACTTGATGCTGCTAGAATTGGAGCATGTGAAGGGCTAACTAGGGAACTACCCGACTGATGATTCTTGGGGCATGGTTTCGGGTTGGGGTGGAAAAAACGAAACAAAAGACAAATAGTAATGGAATTCTAATTTAGAAAACGAATATTGTCTTTTGTTAAACAAAAATAAACTGGTCAAATGCTTACTTTTGACCAAGAAAAAAGTAAAAGCGACCGTTTTCAATTTTCATCACATATTTTTAGCCACTTTTGTTTTGCTACATACCTGCTCTTTTCTTTGGACTCATCAAGGGGAAGAGATGGAATAAAAGGCCCATATATAAATTCTTGTCTTGACACGTGTTGCTTCCCTTGCAATATATAAATATATATATATATATATCTCGTAATTATAAAATCTCTAAAGTGAAATTTCTAACTTAATTGCTCCCCCGATTCAAAGAAGGCAAGTGTTATTTCTCCCCTTGATGTTCTTTTCCTTTTAGCCAAACTAGTTTACAATCAAATTAAAATTTAAACTAAAGATAAGAGAACTCTAGCTAGAGTTATCAAGAAATTTGTAAATGTAATTAGAGGGATTAATGAACTAAAAAATAGCATAGAAAAATATATGTATATGAAAGAGAGGATGACATGATCTCATGGGGTAAGAAGCGTACGTATGTAGTAGTAGTTACTCACCTTGTAAATTTGGGATTTGGAAGTATTGGTCTAAAAGAGAAGGAGCACACAGCAGCAGTTCTCTATCTCCACCAGAATATTCTCCTTTCCCTCACACACACCAAAACCTCAACCTAACGAGTGAGAATTCAAGTCCCCAAGGATCACCCCTTTATAGCCGAATAAAGAATGGGACAGACCAAACTAATAATAATAATAATAATTTATTGTTAGCAAATTGCAGTTTGAGCAAAAAGGAGAAAAGAAAAAGGGAAAAAAAGCATGTAAAGTAGTGATGCATATCTGACAAAACTTTATGCTAAAAATCACTAGCTAGGATAATTGGTAAAGCAATGCTAGCTAGAAAAGACTATACCATTAATTCTTCAGTGTCTCCTTTAATTTGCATGCACTACCACTTTTCCAAGAGGAGTACTTAATTTAAAGATGTCTTGGCTATCCATGGATTCTCCTTAATTAGATCCCTAGTGGTATGCAAACCTTAAATTTTAATTATTATATAAATTAATATTTATGTGATGGAATGCTATTTGGCTTTTGTGGTGGTACAATTTTTGTACTCTCTACACATTGACATGACCTTTAATTTTTGAGAAATATCTTAATCTAATTAGGAAAACATCCATTCCACTTATAAAACAGCCCAGGATATTTAATTCCAAGCCTTTCAATGTTTAAATAATTAAACGTTTACTGAAAATGAGAACACAAACAGCTTCCAGTAGAATTAATGAAACAGAAAATGAAAAGAAAATTTTTGTTTATGAATGTAGTATATTTTTTTCATATATCATTTAAAATTCTAGTAAAAATATTATTTCTCAATATTTATAAACAATATAACATCTTTACATATTTAATAGTTCATCGCATTTCTTGTAGTACGATTATATATATATATATATATTTGTTAAATGTAATTTGAGAAAATGTGGGCAAAAAGATTTTTGACATGCCATTTGAAACGGTAAATCACTTTCAGTTACAACATTATAATAAAAGTTAGTATAAGAGTCACACTATATAATATTTCACCAACATTTACGATAAATAATACTCAATTATTTAAACATGTTGGAATAAATAAAATATTTTTCACATTTACTATAAATGTCAATAAAACGTGGGAAAAAATAAATAAATACAGTGATATGAAAAACCTTTACAATTTACTTTGCCACATCTATGAAAAACATTGGTGTAAAAACGTTGCAATACATGGTTTTTGTTGTAGTGTCTTCTGTTTAAGCTCAAATTGTGTTTAGGAAATTATAGAATTCTAAAAATTGTTTAGAAATTTGTGATAAGTTTAATGGCATTTCTCCTCTCATTTTTATAATCATTGAGTCCCTCAGCTTATAAACTTTGAACTTCATGTTCTGATTTTAAAAATAAAAAAAAAAATTCAACTGTGCATAACCACACATTTTTTATTTGAGGGAGTACCGTTTCTCAATTGCTTTGTTCAAGCTCATTTTTGAGGCAGATAATTTCTTGATCAAGTACGTACATTTATTGGAGGGAATATTGAGTAAGTTTTGACGAAATTGAACGGTTGTACGTACTAATACAAAGCTCTAGATATTTTTGTTGTCATCTTTTCTTGTTTAATTCCGATTTTCATTTTATGCTATTTTAAGTTAAGCATTAAAACATATGTACTCATTCGGGAGCATGCGTTAAACATTAAATTTTTAATCATAAAAGTTAAATTAATTGTTTTTTTTACATAAATTTAATAAATCAAATCCTAATAGTATTTATTATATTTTATTTTTAAAAAAAGACAATGAAAGTTAGAAAAACTTAATCAGAGCAATCCATAAGATTTTTCTTTATAGTACTTTATATATAGCATTTTTGTATATCTATATGTCTAAGCTCTTTTAATATTTGATTTACCTTTCCTTGAATCTCATTGATCCTATAAAAAAGTGTATTTGATCATCAAATATTTACTAACAACTAGTTTGGGAGTTTTTTCAAGGAAAAAAGAAGAAGAGTTTATTCGCAAGAATAACTTTTTCTATAGTTAAATTTTATTCCCGATATATTTAAATTATGCTTCATATCTTTAAAAATTTGTTTGGAATGATACTGCATCCTCTCTATGTCTATGAGGGGCTCCTCTTCCCTCCGAACACTTTCTATTCTCTTCCATTAAAATTTAAAACTCATAAACAAAATTAATTATTCCTTACATTTCCCACCAAATCTCCTCACTTCTGTCCTTCCAAACTAGCTGCGAATCTGAATTTCAGCCCTGAAACCAGAAATAATCATTGAATTCATGAAGATAGAAACTTTAGTTTAAAAAAAATATTCAGAATGTTCTGATCAATTAACTCAGAAATGTGTACATATATGGTCTAGAAGCAGTCATATTCCATAATCAAGTGGTACTTTGGAGATATGGGGCACGTTGGATTCCCAACATTTAATGCCTCCTGAATGACCTAATTTTTGCCTGTTGGGAATGTACTTAAAAAGGACGATTTGTGTTTATTTGCATTTTGTATCAATTTTCCATGCGGAGAATGATAGGGAAAGAGAACAAATGGATCCATCAGTTGCCTTATCAACAATTATTTGTGTGACTCGTGTTTCCTCCATTACACCAATCGACCAATGAAGTCATTTGGAAAGATTATATATATAGGAGTTGGCCACTTTTACAAATGTCCAAAGATTTATTTATTTATTTTCAATTTATTTTTATTTTTTTTTTGAATTTTACTCTTTCTATCTGAAATTGAAATCTCAATTTGACTTGAATATATATTTAAAAAAAAGATTTAATTTTAATATTTGCAGTATCACTTTTAATAATAAAAGTTTAATTAAATTAGGAAATGAGATATTCAATTTTTAGGGTAATTTAAAATAAAAAATGAAGCATTTAATTCTCAACTAGGGAGCATAATTTGCATGCTTAATTTGTTTTCTTTAGGGTGGAGAGCTAGAGGATTGATG
>JAWZTD010000082.1:8699585-8723633 GCA_035221335.1 Echites panduratus
CATGGAGTCTACCCTGTCATCTATGCTATTGTTGAGAGTGAAAATAAGGACACATGGAAGCGGTTTCTAAATCTAGTACAACAAGATCTTGGTATATATGACAAAGCTAATTGGTGCTTCATATCAAACAGACAAAAGGAATTAAATTTTACATGACTTAATGTATTGCAAATAATTCTATTGGATACTTTATCACACATTGAAGTGTTTCGCAAGGATCGATTCAAGTTGTGGGAGATTTGATGTCAATGGTGGAGCATAGGTTCTGTGTAAGACATTTGCAAGCAAACTTTAGGGTTGAAGATGTGGAGTTGTGCAAAGTCATCCTATGAAAACAGTTTCATAGCTCAGATGGAGTCCATAAAAGAACTTGATGAAGGTGCTTGGAAGTGGCTAAATGAGAATGAGAGCACACAGCACTTGTGTAGGTATTTTTTTAGAGACAATGTGAAGTGTGATGTTTTACTAAATAATCATCATGAGAGTTTAAACTTTCAACTGGTAGAAGCTAAAGAGAAGCCAATCCTACGCCTTTTGGAAAAGATAAAAGCTTTCTTAATGAGAAGATTGAAGGAAAAGAGAGAATTGATAGTTAAGTATGATAGGATGAGTTTTCTTAGAATAGAGAATAGGATAAAAAGATTAAAAGAGAAGTCAAGAGATAATGCTGTTTTTTTTGCTAGAAATATAATTTCCCAAGTCAAAAAGTTCTCATGCAATGATCAATTTTTTGTTAACTTGGCAGTTCATAAATGCAGCTACAGGAAGTGGGAGATAAGTGGAATCCCCTGTATTCATTCCACTTGCTAATGTGCATCATTGTTATACAATGGAGGCATATATGAGGTCTTATGAGTATATCATCTATCCAGTTAATGGCCCCAACAATTGGAAACCTATTGGATTACCCCCTTGCAAGCTCCACCTAAGCTACAACTCTCGAGTAGGCCTAAGAAGAATAGGAGAAAGATGCTAGAATGGATGCAACAGGTAAGCACAAATTATGTTTTATCTTTCAGTTAAATTAACATTCAGGAAAATTTCAATTTTAAGACATTTTGTATGTTTATATGATACCAATTGCATAATATTTTTGCTTGCTAATTTTGTATTAATTTGTTCTCATCTAACTACTCTTTCTCTGACCTTAGTAATCCTTTGGGTAAGCACAAATTAGTAAGGGTTGGACTAGAAAATCAGAAACGTAGCAAGTGTGGAAAAATATGTCATAACAAGAGGAAGTTTTCAAGCTCCAAAGAAACCAGAATCCAACAATGGAAATGAGCAAATTGAAGTTGATGTTGGTTCGCTGCAAAATGAAGAAATTGGTCATACAAGTGATAACAATCAGACGAGCAATGTAGAGCCTAATAATATGAACATGTGTACTAAGTGTAGAGGTTTTAGCCACAATAAAAGGACTTGTAAGGATGCTAGGCTTTTTAGTCTCATCAAGTTAGGAGTAGCTGTGGTCCAAGTGAAAGTGTGCCTATTAATGACACAATGAATGATGCTGACCAGATGATTGATAGAGCAATACAAACTCAAAGCTCACATGTTTAGTGTAATTTTATAGGTAAAAATTATCATTTTGCTACCTAAAGTTTGATCCATTTTTTATTTTTTAAATAAAGTTTTTTCTTAACCAATTTGGTATCTAAAAAATTTACAAGCTACCAAAATGGTACCCACTATAAAAATCCTAACACCAAGCTCTTAAATATTCATGTGAAAGCTAATGACCCTCTTTTTAAAGGTAATTTTGTCCATTCATATTTGGTTTGATCGAGTAGAGGCAGCCTTGGACAAATGGTGAGGAGTGCTTGGAATAAGCCAGTAACGGGTGCAAATCGGATAACAAATCCCACGCACCAGAGGTTGAAGGTAGAGCGGTAGTAGTAGTTCAAATAGATGGCCACAACGCTGAGCAAATCTGGTGCAGTCTGGCAGCTCAAGCAAATGAGAGCCCATGTGGATCCAGTACAGACAAGCATGTCTGGGCAACACTGAGCATCCCTAGTATCGGGAGCAATAGCAGATCGTGGCAGCAAGCAAACTCACACCCAGCAGTGCCTGTGGTTGTTGGCTGAAGCGGTGATGCTTAACATCAAGTGGCTCCACCTTGCTGACTGCTAGCTGTTGGTTATTAAGGCTGATAGTGACTAGAACTTGCTTAAGGCTACTTTTTGGTTCTTCATATCTAAGCAATGGACGTGCAAGCATCCAAATCTGGAAGCTAGGGCATATTGCAGCTAAGGTTTTGCAACATGGACCTCTTATTTTAAAAAAATTCCTAGTTTTGGGCCTTCTAATATTTTGTACTTTATATTTTTGTGAACGGATGAAATTACCCTAAAAAAGATGTGACTTCCACATGCATATTTAACAATTTGGTGTTAGAATTTTGATGGTGGGTATTATTTTGGTCTCCCGTAAATTCTTTGGATACCAAATTGGTCAAAAAAAATCTTGTTTGAGAAATAAACAATGGGTCAAACTTCAAGTAGAAAAATGGTAATTTCCCCGAATTTTATCTTTTTTTATTGCATATTGCATATGTTTCTCAATTAAAATGCATATGTTTCATTGAGTGATGCTTGCAAGTAACCAAAGTTAAGAAGAGGAAAACACCAAGGTGTGGGAAATGTCATCAGGTAGGTCACAAAAGAAAGTTCTATCCAATTGAGGAGGCTGAAAAAAAGTTTAAGAAGCCAATTTTAAATGATGGATGTAAAGAAGTCCCTATTACTAACAGTTTAGTTTGAACTGATTAAGGCATTTTGACATAACTAATGTAATTTTTTGGTTGGGTTGATGATGAAATTTATTTTGAACCTGGTTGGGTGCATGATGACCTTTTATTTTTGTGATCTTAACTTTGCTAGGATGTAAATGGAATTGGTGAATTTTGGTGTTGATATGGATTTTGGTGTTCAATTTGATACTGATGTTATTGTTCTGCCGTTGTGAGTTTTTTTTTGTTGTGTTTTTGGGGGGTTTTTGTTTATGATTTAAAGTGCTCTCTGTTCTTCTCTTTGTTGTTTAAGGTTTTATGAGATAGTTCTCTTTTATAGTTTAGATAATGCTAGTTTTTTTTAGCCAATTCTTTTTTAAATTACTGCAAGCATGACTCTCTGATAATAAGATTTGATCCTTCAGTAAGCTCTTGAACCCTTTGTTGTGTAGATGCATCAAAAAAAGTTGTAAAAAGGTCAATGTTAGGGAATTTAACCTTGGCTTGATGCATACACAACTTTGAATGTTATGTTTCAAAATGATGCTTAGATAGACTTGGGATAAACTGTATATGTTTCAGAAGTAATCTTTCTCTAGTAACCTATGGTCACATCATTGTTCTAGAAAAAAATAATGACTGCTATTACCTGGGTTTCCTTGTTGCTATTTAGGATTAGAAGCTGTTGTTTTTTCCATTGTTCAAACCTAATTCTTTCCATTGAAAGGTGTAGTTTATGATAACTTGCATTATGTGAAATCAATGACATGCCTTCCTTGGGAAAGTCAAACCACAATTGTAGAACAGCCTATTAATCCTTGTATTTATGGTTTCTGGTATGTTCTCTTACACGAGTTAAAATAAATATATTATTGGTCAATAAGGGACTAAAGTTGTGTGGTGGTATGTTTAAGTGTTTGTTGTTTTTGCCTTTTTTTTAGGGTTTTTAGCTATGAGAATGGCAGATTAATAGGAATATGAATCATTCTAAATCTCTGGTTATCTCTTAGAATACCAAGTCTGATATAAAAACCCAAATTGGCTTCAACTTTACGCTTGATGTACTTAGGGAGCTGCATCCAGGGGTGATCAAGGAACTACTTGATGATGTTCCACACAAATGTGATATATGTGGTCTTTGGCTCAAAATTGAAGATAACTTGCTAGAAACATAGAATAGCATGATTTAGTAAACCATTTTGCTTGGTTCACATTCAGTTACAGCAAGGTTCATATATGATCTTTGCATACTAACAAGAAGGGAAATTAGCTAGTTATATTATAAAAACAAAAAAAGAAAGGGAAAAAAAATAGAGTGACATTACAATCAAGAACATCACAATAAACTAGTATCATTACAATCAAGAACATTGAATTAAACAAAAAATAATACACCTATTACAATACTTAAACCATTACAAATCAAGAACATTACATTAAACTAAGACCAATACACCTATTACATTACTTAAACTTAGACCAAATTGTAGAGACTAACTTGCACTAATCTGATTAGCATTGCTAAATCAATTGAAACTATTACATTGTCACTTCAACAAGGTGTAAACATAGAGTACCAAGCCACATAAAGTCTCAAGAAAGCAATCACGGTAAAACTTTTCTTTTCTTCTTGATTCCTCAATTTCCATTCCGCACCTTCGAACTATCTTCAACAGCCCGAGGATGATAATTGTTGAACAAGGGCACGTGAAAGGGTCATACCAAGAAAAAAAAAACCCACAATCCCCTGACATCTATGAGTCACAAAAGACAACCCAGATAAAAAATACCCAAATAGGAAAAAGAAAAAAGTTACCCAAATCAAGAATGAAAACAACAATGTCTCTATCCCATACATCTTACACTTGAGGAACCTTCTATCAGGGTATAAATCCGTAAATGAGGTCTTCAATTTTGTTGTTTTCCCACAATAGCAGCGTACACCACCTTCTTCTTCCATGACTTCGTGCAAGAAATTGAACAAATTAATAATGGTTGTGTGTATTTTGTGTGTACCTATTGCCCATGGGATATTTTTTAGGCACCAATTTTTTTTTAAAATTATTTGGTTTTTTAGGGTGTTCGGGGGCATTTAAAAGATGTTCACGCCCATGGAGCTTGGTCAAGTGTCACGTGACCTTCTTTGCCATGTATTTGGCTTGAGATTGGTGGCTATGATTTTTCGGGATGAATGTAAATTGATATAGGGCTTTTATGGCTAAAAAAACTTATAGGACTATTGTGTAGCTTGCCTTTAACATGTGGGACAATATAAGCTCGTATTTACTTCACATCTGTTTGATATGAATAGAGGAGAAATAAATGAGAAATATGTTTTCTTGTTTGATTATATATTGAAAAGTAGAAGGGGAGATAAGTAAATTTTGTTCAATTAAACGTTTATACTCATTTGAAAAAATGAGAATTCAACTAAGTATCAATATACTATAATTTTTTTCTTTAATATGTCTTTACATATCTATATAAAGAATATTTTATAATTTTTTACACAAATTATGATATTAATAGAAATAAATTAATAAATAAAGTATTTAAATATTACATTTAATTTTAAATAATAAATTATTATTTAATAAATATCTATATACTTCGAGCTTGTTTTTTATAGATGAAAAAACTATATTTCTGGAAGAAAAATAAATTAGGACATAATATGAAATTTACTTTATTTGATTGGAGGTATGTTATGAGGGAAGTAAATATTGAGAAGAACCTCCTCCCCTTCTACCTCAACATTTTTGCTCTTGCACATTTGTAGGAATTAAAGATATACTTCCTTCAAAATTACTTTCTTACCCTTCTTTCATAGATAACACTCTTTTCACTCCACAAACAATTTTCAAATAAGCTATAATTTTATCTGAATAAATATATTTTTTTCATGAAATATATAAGTTTTATCTAGAAAAATTTTTTTTATTAATAGTCTTTTTTAAAAGACCAAAATATAATATATGGAGTACATTATTAATTTATTACATATTATTTTAATTATGTGAAAATAATAGAATATAATTTATATAAATATATAGAGAGACATTCAACAAAATAAACTATACATGCTCATTTAAAAACTTATTCAAATGGGTATAGTAATAAATTTGACAAGATTTACTTTCCTTTCCCTTTCACTTTTTAGTACAATCAAACACATCCATACATTCAAATACATAAAAGCATTTTTCGTTTACTTCCCTTTCACTCATACCAAACAAATATGAAATAAATCATGGAAATTAAACTGAGCTCTCCCCTCCTTTTTGCATACCAAAGAAAAAAAAAGAAGAAGAGGGATTTGTTTAAAAAAGAAAAATAAAAAAAAAGTAATTTTATAGTATGGCAGAATCTCATTTGAAGCTACCAATCAGAAATCCCCAACAGCACTGACAGTTGGGCTCTTAATTCCTGAGATGGATATGTCTCCACTCCAGACAATGAAAGCATCCATAATAACGGAATTTCAATTTGAACTCTAAGAGTCCTATATAAAAAACAATATCAAGTAATCAGAATTTTTTTGCTCCACTTCAGAACCACCACCACCACCTCCTCGCCCTCTGATTTGTGCATATTTAAGCTAAGTTCTATGTCACTTTTATGTCATTATCTTATGTAACTTAGCTTTAATTATAAAGTTTTATATGTATTTTACTTCCCCATACTTGATTTTTGATTGTAGGAAGGTTTGCTTTTAAAATACTCTTAAAAAGATAAAAATGGCACTAACAAGCGAGCAGAGGCATGGACAAGCTCACCATCCGGCTAGCCAGACTTCATCATCTAGTGCCAGACAGCCTATTGGAAGCTGCTAGAAATTTGGCAATTTGAAGACTCTTATCCGATGTCGAACAGTCATATGGGCCAGCGATAGACTAGACTCGGATTTCCTATTTTATTTTGATTTTAGAGTTATTTCTAAAACACTTGTCTTTGTGATAGGTTTCTAATTAGTTATTAGACTTCTTTTAGGTTATTACTTCTTGTAATAATTTTTAAAACTCCTATAAATAAGGCTTTTAGTTTACTTTCCAAATACACAATTCAACATTGATTTCCCAAAGAGCCTCGAAGACAAAGAAGAAGATTATTTTCCACAAGGCATATTTCTCTATATCTTTTATTTGTATTTTTAGGTTTGATTAATCATGTCTTGTACTAGTTTTCATTTGTTAACATGAAGTTGTTTATTTTGGTATAGAGTTGCGAGATTTGTTTTAATTTTCTTGCTAAAGACTTGATCTTTATTTTTGAGTATTTATACAATTATTGTTTTCATCTTATTAATTGTGTTTTTTTATTTATCTTGATCACCTAGATTGATTTTCATGATTATATTGGTAGGGTTTAAATATTATGGCTAAGATTGATAAATCCACCAAGTAGTAACTATTGTTCAAATTGCATGAGATCAAAGCTATTTTATTTTATGTAATTTGATGTTAATGATGCCTTCGTGTTTTATGTAATTTAATTAATTAAATCTATTTTTCGTTAAGACATAGGTTTAATTGATTAAATTTAGGATTTTGTTTCTTGTTACAAGAAGTTGATCCATTTTAAGGATAAGAATTTGAGCATTAAGACAGATATTCTACAATCAACTAATCAATTGTCTTATTTGATCTATAATTAACATCATCACAATTAACCTATGGATCGTTTCTTGTAAACAGCTTTCTCATCTATATTCTTCTTTTTAAATTTGTTTTTAATTCTTTTGTTTACAAAACTTTTCAAAAATCCCCCCTTGTTACTTGTTGATTGGTTTTTATTAAACTTGATGTCAATTCCCTGTGGGTGCAACCCTACTTGCTCTAACTACATAAGTTTTGATAGATTGGATTAATTTGTGTATATTATGACAAGCACATTCAAATTTTGATCATTGCCAGGTTATTGTTATTTAAGGTTTTTTTTTTCAATTGACTAATATTTTATTTTTTCTTTTTATTTACAGGATATTAAGGAAATTTCCCCAATTGATGCTTTTGCTAAACGGAAAGGAATATCATGCTGATATCATAATCCATGAAAATCCTACATTAGAAATCCCAAGCAATTCAATTTCATCTTCTTCAAACAGTAGAGGACAACATGAATGGAGGTAATGTTGCTCTAGAAGTTCCCCAGGGGAATATTATCCGACGAGTTCAGTTACTAAAAGAGGTAATAATGTTAGACCCACTATTAAGGGATTAACTGCCTCCACGTTTTTTTATCAATCTTTGGCTATTGTCTTCCATGAGATTAATGAGAATTTTTAACTGCACTCTAGATTTATTCAATTATTACCTGTTTTTCATAGATTGCCTGAAGATGATCCTCATAGAATTCTTAAAGATTTTCATGCAATTTGCTCTAACATAAGGCAAGGAGGAATTACAGACGACATAACAAAATTAAGTGCTTTTTCATTTAGTTTGCAAGATAATGCTAGAGACTTTTTATATGAATTACCTCCTAAATCTATTGTGGATTAGGAAACCATGAAGCGTACTTTTCTTGAAAAATATTTTCTAGTATGTAGCTTCTTATCTATTAAAAAAGATATAACATGGATTAGACAACATCCTGGCTAAAGATTTCATAAGTATTGGTTTAGGTTTAATCCTTTACCTAACAATCAGATTAAAGATGAAGAACTAATCTAACATCTCTATGAAGGACTGAATGATGTTGACAGGATTATGATAGATACTGCTAGTGAAGGATCAATCATGGAGAAACCCCAGAAGAAGATGCTTGAGCATTGATCACGAAGTTTACATCCAATGTTCAATCTTATGGATCAAGGGATGATATTCTAAGGAAGATCAACGAAGTCAACTCCATGGACAAAAAATTGGATAACATCATTAATTTGTGTGAAAAATGGATAACTATGAACAGCCACGCACAAGCATCTGTTAATTCTTGCAATATTTGTTATAGTTATCATCATATTACTGCTTTTGCCCTAATAATGTAAAAGATGCAAGTGCTAATGCTACAAGAAATTTCTCTTACCCTCAAAGGAGATACAATCCCTATTCGAACACATACAATGAAGGTTGGAGAGATCATCCAAATTTTTGATAGAATCAAGGAGGAAATCAGTCGCTAAACTAAAACGAACCTCAAAGAAATCCTCCCAGTTTTCACCAAGTTAATCCACAAGCTCTTCCAAATGCTCCCAATCCTCCACAAACAGCAAAAACCTAGTTCTTTCTTGGTAAATATGGTAAAAACATTAAACGAGAATACCATGGCCTTCTAGAAAATCCCTAAAATTAGCATTCAAAACTTGAAAGACAAATGGGACAGATAGTCTTAGACATGAACCAACTCAAATCCCAAGCATCTAACAACCAGCCTTCAAAGCTCATCAATCCTCTCGAGAATGCTAATGCCATGATTTTATGGAGTGGTAACGAATTACAAGATCCTCTAGTCAAGCAAAATGCAATTGAAGAAGAAGATTTGATTGTCAAAGAGAAACCATCTCAAGATTATTCTCCAAAAGAAGCAGATAAACAACCCCTTAACGTAACATCCCAATTTCCCTCATGTCTTGCAAGAAATAAGAAAGAAGAGATGGAACGGGATATTTTGGAAACATTCCTCAAGGTGGAAGTCAACATCCCAGTTTTAGATGCAATTAAGAAAATTCCAAGATATTCAAACTTCTTGATATAACTGTGCACAAACAAGAACAAACTAAAGGGGGATGAAAAGGTAAGTGTGGGGGAGAACATTTCAGCAGTTCTTCAAAAGAAATTCCCTCAAAAACAAAAAGGTCCAGGTATGTTTACTATTCCATGCACAATTGGTAATGTTTGCATAGCAGGATGCATGATAGATTTAGGAGTTTCAATAAATGTCATGTCATTATCTGTCTACTCTTCTCTTAATATTAGACCTTTAAAGGATACTAGAGTAGTCATTCAATTTGCTGATAGATCTTCTGCATATCCTGAAGGAGTTATTAAAGATGACTCAGTGAAAGTTATCAATTTAGTTTTTCCTATAGATTTTTATGTCTTAAAAATGGATAAAAGTAATAAACTCTCTGCGACGCATTCTCCCATTCTTTGAGGAAGACCATTTTTCAAAATTGCAAAAACCAAGATAGATGTGCATAATGGAACTTTATCTATGGAATTTGATGGTGAGAAAATCTCTTTCAATATATTTGATGCCATGGAATTAAAATCTGATGAATACTATGTGTCTATGATAGATATTGTCGATCCTTTAGTTGATAAGATTCATGAGTTATCTGACTATGAACTGATGTATTTCATTCTTGCTCTTAGCATTGATAAAGAAAAAATGGAAGCGTTATCTATTAATGTAGACCAAGACATAATTGATACTGTAAAAAAGTTGTTTGCATATGCGATTTCTAACCTTAAGCTTGAATTACCTGTCTCTGAAGATAAGTTAAAACAGTCTATTGAATGTCCCTTGTCACTTGAATTAAATCCTTGCCATCACATCTTAAATATGCTTATTTAGGTAAGGGAAACTCATCGCTTGTTACAATTGCTAACAATTTAGCTAATGATCAAGAAAGAAAATTAATCAATGTTCTTAGGAATAATGTAACTGCAATTGGTTGGACATTGGTTGATATAAAAGGAATAAGTCCATCTATGTGTATACGTCGTATTTTGTTAGAAGATAAGGGCTACACCTTGCAAGGATGCACAGAGAAGGCTAGATCCACCTATGGTGGAGGTTGTCAAGAAAGAAGCATTGAAGCTTCTTGATACAGGTATCATCTATCTAATAACTGATTCTCAATTGGTAAGTCTTGTACATGTAGTCCCTAAGAAATATGAAATAATTGTTATTGAGAATGATGAAGGTGATAAGGTAACAACTGGGGTACAAAGTGGATGGCGTGTTTGTATTGATTATAGAAAATTGAATGCATCCACTAGGAAGGATCACTTTCCCCTTCCCTTCATTGAACAAATGTTATAACGTCTAGTAGGTAGATCCCATTATTGTTTTTTTTTTATGGTTTTTTTGGATGTTTTTCATATTACAATTACCCTTGAGTATCAATCTAAAACCACATTTACATATCCATTTGGAACATTGGCATATCCATTTGGAACATTTGCATATATAAGAATGCCTTTTGGATTATGCAATGGACCTACTATTTTTCAAAGATGCATGATGTCTATATTCTCTGATTATGTAACTAACAACATTAAGGTTTTCATGGATGATTTCACTGTTTATGGAGATACTTTTGATGCATGTATGGAGAATTTAGACCTTATCAATAAAAGTCGTGTAGAATCTAACCTTGTGTTAAATTTTAAGAAGTGTCACTTTATGGTGGAGCAAGGCATTGTTTTGGGATATGTGGTTTCAACAGAAGGGCTTGAAGTTGAAAAAGTAAAGGTAGAAGTAATAAAATCTCTTCCTTTTCCTTCTAATTTGAAAGAGATAAAAGGCTTTTTAGGAGATGTTAGTTTTTATAAAAAGTTTATAAAAGATTTTTAAAGCATAGCTAAACGTTTGTGTTTTCTTCTTCAAAAAAATGTACCTTTTGATTTTAATGATGCTTGTAAGAATGTCTTTCATGCATTGAAAAAGAGTTTAATTTCCGCACCTCTTATTCAACCTCCTAACTGGGATTTGCCTTTTGTGATATGTGTGATATTAGTGATAAGGCAGTTGAAGCTGTTTTAGGTCAAATTAAGGATAAGGTGTTAAATGTGATTTACTACCCATCAAGGACGTTAGACTTTGCTCAATGCAACTACACTACTACGGAGAAGGAGCTATTTCCTACTATTTTTCATTGTAAAAGTTCCGTTCTTATTTGTTAGGTATAAAAGTGATAATTTTTTCTGAACATGCTGCTCTTAGGTACCTTCTTGAGAAGAAGGAATCTGAGTCTCGCCTCCTAAGTTGGATAGTATTGCTTCAAGAATTTGATATTGAGATATGAGATAAAATTGAGCTAAAAAGTGTTTTGTTGATCATCTTAGTAAGGTGACCTATGATAGGGAAGTATTTCTAATCTCTAAAATCTTTCCTGAAGAGCATTGATATAAATTTCATTTTTTTTTTCTTCCTTGGTATGCTGATATTGTTAATCATATTGTGACAAGGGAATTACCATCTAAATTATTAAGAGCTCAAAAGGATAAGATTAAGAGTGATGCTAAATACTATTTATGGGATGATCCTTACTTGTTTAAAATCTATTTTGATAATGTGATTCATTGTTTTGTGTCTGCTAATGAAATTGCATCTATTTTAGCATTATATCACATATATGAAGTAGGAGGTCATTTTGGTCCCAAAACGACTGCCCATAAAGTGGTGAAATGTGGTTTTTATTTATCCTAACTTGAATAAAGATGTATATTTGTATGTAAAAGTATGTAATGAATGCCAAAGAGTAGGAACCACATCTAGGAGAGATGAGATGCAACTATCTAATGTTCTTGTGAAATTTTTTATTTATGGGAATTGATTTCATGGGACCTTTTCCATCTTCTTTTGGTAATCTTTACATTTTGCTTGTTGTTGACTATGTGCCTAAATGGGTAGAAGCTAAGTCCACAAGGACTAATTATGCTAAAGTTGAGGTTGATTTCATTAAGGATCATATCTTTAATAGGTTTGGCATCCCTAGGGCTATCATAAGTGATAGAGTGCACATTTCTGCAATAGGGTTGTGAAGCTTTATTTAAATGATATCTTGTTCAACATAGAGCTTTCAATGCATATCATCCACAAACTAATGGCCAAGCTAGAGATTCTAATAGAGAAATTAAGTCCATTCTTGAAAAGTTGTCAATCCTAATAGAAAAGATTGGAGTTCCCATTTGGTTGATCCTCTTTAGACCTCTAGGACTGCATTTAAAACACCAATTGGCATGTCTCATAATAGGATGGTTTATGGGAAAGCTTGTCATCTTCCTATGGAAATTGAACATAAAGCATATTAGGCTATTAAGCAATGAAATTTTGATTTTCCCAATGCCATTCATCATAGAAAGTTGTAAATTCAAGAACTTGAAGAGATAAGGAATGACGTTATGCTAATGCTTCTATTTTCAACGAGAAAACGAAAATCTATCATGATAAGTTCTTATCTCATAAGGAGTTCTTTGTTGGCCAAAAGGTATTGTTTTATATGACTATACTTAAATTATTTCCTAGAAAATTGATGTCAAGGTGGATTGGTTAATTTGTTGTTACTGATGTTTTGTCACATGGTGCAATTGAGGTTTGTAGTCTTGAAACAGGTAAGATACTTATGGTCAATGGACATCAACTCAAACCATTCTACAAAGGTGTGAACCTCATACTATGGCTATTATGGACCTTGAGATACCATCATACGATGCATCATAAACGGAATCATAAAGTCAAGCCAAGAGAACTTTAATCAAAGGGGCTTTTGGGAGGCAACCCAAGAATAAGTTTTTCTAGTTCATTTTTTTTAGCTTAGATAATCACTTAGTAGTTATTATCTTCTTATATGTTTAGGATATAACACATTTCAAATTTTATAGGAAATCATCAAAATAACACGAAAATGTAAACAAACAATAGCATAGGCTGCCTGAGCCAACTCCATCCGGAGTCGAACACCACCCAGTCGGCACCGAACAAATTCAAAACCCAATTAAAACCTCTCTTTTTCTCTGTTCTTTAATTCCTAAGTTCAGATAGCCTCTTATTCCCTATCTACCCAACAGAAACCCTACTTCTCTATTCCCAACTCTCTCGTCAAATCCTCCATAACTACCTTCTTATAACTTTGAATCCATACATTCCATTTCTTCCTTAACATAAATGTCAACTGCCCCCTCTCTCTCCTCACAATTCTTATACCCATATTTCTCTAACCTCTTAAAAATCAAAATTCTTTCATTGGACGTGCTACAAGTATCAATTTCTTGCCAAAGAAGTGTGCTAAATTCATTCCTTAATCCTCTTTTATGTTTAAAATCATTACATTGTGCTAGAAGTTCCTTGTTCCTTGCATTGTAAATTGTTTTTGATTGGAAGTGTATAGGAATGTTTTGATTGGAGTTTTTGGTTGCGTTAATTGTGTTATTGAAGCATTGTGTAGCATTTGCTTTGTTTTATTGTGTTTTAGGGAGCTAAATTTGGTGTTAAGTTCAATTATTTCTTCATAAATTTTCTACGCACACCAAGTGTTTGACAAAATGCCTAGAAGAGAAAAAAGATATAGAACCACTAGGAGAAGGGAAGCTTTACCTCCAACACCACCACCACTTCCAAATGATCAAACTCGTTTCACTGTTTAGAAAATAAAAAAATGTTTACGGGATAGGGCTAATCACTAGTGGATTTTTTAGCATAACATTGATGATTCACTTGATGCACAACTTGAAATCACACCTGGTTTCAACGTCCTTGGTTGGGCTTCTATTTTACATCCCCCAAATATTTAGTATCCCTTTTTAGCTAAAGAATTCTATCTAACATGACTAATAAATTTGCTAATGACCATTGACACAATTGTTAGGGGCATCCACATTCACTTTGTTAGGGACTATTTAGCTCAATTACTCTACATTCCTAACTTAGGCCATTTTCCTTCACATAACCATGAGAAAGTAGAAACAGATAATCACTTTAATCACACTGTAGAATTACATGAACTTAGTCTTGGCTACACTCTTCTTAGTAATGATAGACAAAATTATGCTCTTCTTGTTAAACAATTAGATGGAAGAAAACTTACATTTGTTTACTTGCTCAATTATACTGTTTTTCCAAAAGCCTCTTCACTCAATAAGTTACGTTTTATTGATTTTTATATTCTCTATCACATGTTTCATGGTTTAAGATCTATTTCTGATATTTCCTTACCTGCTATCCTAATTTGTAACATGCATGAGGTTGCTCAAGTTCCTCTAGGAGTAAAAAAGGCTTTATGTTATCCATTGTCTCTAGCATCTATCTTCTGAGCTTTTGGTATACCTCTTGATGATTATGCAAGTGTCAAACCCAAAGCCACTGTCACTAAAAATACCATGCGACATATCAAATATTCTCATGGTGGTGGTGGCGTTTGGCACCATGAATCTCTCACATTAATACAAGAGCAACTTCAGGAAAAGGAAGAGATTGCAGCTATGGGGCAAGCTGGTGAAGATCTTGACATTCCCTCTACCTCTACTAGGCAGTCCACTGCTCACTCCACCTGTGATATCTTACTTCAAATCCAAGCTTAGAATACCACCATTATCGCTAATCAAGAGGCTATGCAAGCCAATTTTCACAATTTGGGATTCAATTCAATCATTTTGGTGGGAAGTTCAACTCCTATGGTGCATGCTTGGATTCTTATGAGGAGCTTCTTCTTGAGCTCTTTCATAGAGTTTGACTATATTTAATCCTTTTCAGTCTTTATTTCTTTTTCTTATTTGTTTTTAGTGTCATTAAGGACAATGTCAACTCTATGTGTGGGGGTGTTGTCTTTTGTATTTTCTTTTATGTTGTAACTATGTTTTGTCATATTTTGTGAAGTTTTAATTTGTTTCATTCTCTTAGCTTGTGTTTTGTTTTCCTTTATTTTGCTTGTTTTTGTTTAGCATAGTTTGTGTTTATGTTTGTGTGGCCAATGATATGATTATGAATATTTGAACTTAGAAATGAGATTTTTTTTTAACTTGTTTTGTTTGAAATTGCTTGAACTTCTCTTTCCTTCTACAAACCCTAATGTTTTTAACTAAAATTCACACATCTTTACAAAATTGAAGCATGAAAACTTGATTTTGAATCTTACTTACATTTAAAAAAAAATTTTCTCGTAAATAATCTTCATGATTCTTCTTATACTAAAGAGAAAGAAAGATTATTCAAAAGAGTTATCTTGATTTTGAATTTCACTTTTAGTCTCATTTTTGTCACTCTAAAACTTTTCTTTACACATGCTTGAGATGAAATTCATAGAAACATGGTTAATTCAGAGATGACATAAGGCCTTCTTTGACTCATTTGTGTCTTTCTTTAAACCTACCCTTTTACATTATATCTCAAAGGTCCCTATTTGAGCATAAATAAGAACAGTTTTTCAACTATTCTATTCTTTGATATTAAACCTCATTATTTGCTTTTCTACCTTGTGTTTTAAATGTTTTTGAGAGAATAATGGTCACATTGTTTTAAACTCTTTTTTTTTTTTTTGCAAAAATTGAAAGTTTTATGAAAAGTGAGTAATTGAACAAGAATTAAGGATGCAAAGAGGGTGACGATTATATAAAAAAGAAGAAAAGGGAAGTGCTTTATTTTAAATGATTGATAGAGTATGGTGCAGTTTATAAAAAAATTGAGAAAGGAGATTCTCTATTATTGAAAGAAAAAAAAGAAAGAATTAGAAAGAGTACAGAAGAAATTGGAGTTGGTGAAAAGAAGGAGAATGTTGGTTCATGTTTTAAGGTATTTATTCTATGAGTTATAGCCTTAACTTTTGAATGTATATAAATTCTCTCATATGGTAAATTTGTTTATCCTTCGTTTGTAGCCAACTCCAAATGCCTAACATTACAAGTCAAAAGTCCTATTTGACCTGAGTGGACTGTTTCTATCTTTAGTAGAAATTGTGTGGATTGACAAACTTATGATTATGATTTCTTTCTTTTAAATGCTTCTTGTGTTATTGTTGAGTAAGATTACTTGACTATACATTTTTTGTTTGATTTAAATGATTTTAAAAATTGAAGATTAAAAAGATTTTTGGTTGTGTTGGATGATGAATTGGGAATTTCATGCTTAAATCACATGATGTTGTCACTCACTTTATGCACATTCTCTTTTATAATGAGATTTGTGGTTTGATGAAGAAGGGATAAGGATTGACTATACATTTGGTTTCATGTCTTGTGTTTTGGTTTGGAGATTTTCATTATGATGCCTTGTGTTTGTTGTTTTTGTTGTTGGGGATTGAAGCGAATTTGCTCTAGGACAAGCAAGAGTCTAAGTGTGGGGGAATGATTTGTGCATATTCGAGCTAATTTCTATGTCACTTTTATGCCATTACCTTATGTAACTTAGCTTAATTATGTTATTTTAGATGTATTTTACTTCTCTATACTTGATTTTTTATTGTAGGAAGGTTTTTTTGGGAAAATGTTTGGAAAAAGATAAATATGGCAAGGCTAGTGCACCCTCCGGTGCCGAAAAGCTACTGCAAATTTGGTAATTTGAAGACTCTTATCTGGGGCCTGACAGTCATGTCCAATGCTGGACGAGAGGCCGATTTTCTATTTTATTTTGATTTTAGAGTTATTTCTAAAACACTTCTCTTTGTAATAGGTTTCTAATTAGTTATTAGACTTCTTTTTAATTTTTTTTTTTTTTGTTTAAAAAACTTTTCAAAAATCCCCCGAGTTACTTATTGATTGGTTTTTATTAAATTTGAAGTCAATTGTCTGTGGGTTCAACCTTATTTGCTCTAACTGCATAACTTTTAGTAGATAAGATTAATTTGTGTGAGTTGTGACAGCAGATTCAATCTCTCCCTCCAATAGCAGTTTCAAAAGCTGCCACATCCGCCCCAACCCCAGCATCTCCACTTTCACGACCATCAATCTCCATTGTCTTGCTGCAAATTCCAACCTTCTTACTCTTTCTCCAAAAACCCCTCAAGAGTTGAGCCCAAATTTCGATTGAGATACGCCTCAATCTAAAAGTGGCGAGTGGGAATGGGGAGAGCACTCCACCAAAGCAACAAGTTCTATACCAATAGCAAGTCTAAAGTTGCCCAACAATTAAACGACGAAACTTAGAACGACTGCCAAAAGATTTGTGAGGTTGGGGATTTTGTAATCATTGCAAATAGAATTAGGGATTGGAGAAAAATGATTCAATCTCATGGAATTGTTTTTTTTTTTTTATTAAGAAAGTTAAATTGAAATAACAAGATTACCCTTTAATATTTGTGATTTTTAAATTTAGAGAGTGAACTCTGAAGATTTTTTGTCAGAAAATGGGAAAAAGGACTAAATATTTAGTCCAAAAATTATTTAGGGATCTAAAAAATTTAAAACAAAAAACAAAACAAATGGGCATCAAAGTTACCAATAGTATTTTATTTGGGGATCAAATGTGCCAATTTTCCCTCAATCAATCCAAATATGGAGGGAGAAAATCTCTCCCCCATCATATATCTCCTACCAAACAACTCAAAAAACAGATTTTATTTTCTAATTTACTCTCCCAAGTCTAATACCTTTCTTTTTCACTCTTACTAAACAAGCTCTAATTGTAAAGGCAAAAGAATGGGAAGAGTCCAAACAAAAACAGAAAACAGGAAAAGAAACATCTCACTAAGCAAAGAATGCTGAATAATATGTAAAAACTACGTAGAAAATACCCCACTAAGAACTAAAAAGTTTACCTATTTTAACAATAGGTAGGTACAACAAAAAGCACCAAAGGGCTACTCTTCAAGCCTCATCTTGCATAGTGTGGGCAGTCCCAACAATTACAAAAAGCACTACTATATATCTCCTATGCTACAAAATTCAAAAGCTAATAGATTAACAACTTCAGCACTGCAGCTATGTGTATCCAAGAAAGGGCACTAACTGGAGAAAAATGATTTCTGATAAGTTATCCCAGTCACTTTGCTCTAGTATCACTGGTTTGATAGTTGAGTAATGTTATCCATCACCGAACACTTCATAGTTGCAAATAGGGCATGTCTAACAAGGGAAAGTACAATTAGCTGTAAATTGGATTGATGAAAACCAGGAGAAGATGCAATAAATTACATTTTAATACTTAGCTCACCTTGTTGATGCTCAACCACTTGGATCCGCATTCGTTATGGTATACATGTTTGCAGGGTAAAGTCATTCGACGGTCACCTCTTTTGTACCTCATTTGACAGATTACGCACCTGATTCATCGACACAGAACCAGATCAACCGAAAATGGCTTCAATTGACTAGAAGAAATATCAAGCACTTCCAGTACAAAACTGTGAATGGGATAGAAACCCACAAAGAGAAATAGACTGTAACTGATAACATCAGTCATTTCAATCTATTAGCTATGGCTCCCACTGACCGGGGATAGAATGTCAAGAGAAACACATATGAGATACAAGAAAGCTAGTGATAAAATCGAAAGCATAAACTCTGTTCAGGATTAAGAAATCCTGCAGATAATTACTCTTAGCTGCAAAACAACGGGACTTCACTGACGTGGGTCCAACTATTAATGTTGTTTCCATCATACTGTCCGTGATGACATAACCAAAACATAAGCAAAGGAAACCCAGAGACAGACAACTGTGTCTGGTAATCATAATCTAAAACAGAATCAAAAAATAGAACATGAAAAGCATCTCAGTGAAATTACTACCTCTCATCAGACTTTTTCCTAGAGAAAATTCCACCAGATTTATACTTTGATGTTGGAAGCATATCAATTTGTTCTTGGGAAAGCCCTCGACTTTCAGAACCAACAGTCTCACCCAAATCAAGTAACTCCTACAAATAACATAAAAATAAGAAAACTGCACTTACAACCACTGTGTATAGTCAATTACTAGCTTGTGTCTCAGAACTAAATGCAGGCTGAAAATACAAGGCTTTGAACTTATTTAGCAAATAGATATGTGGTCACATACTCCCCAGTTTCAAATGAAGCATTCATATATGTTTCTAAAACATGTCAGTTACACAAGCAAAAATAAGCAAAAACTAATTAAGAAATTATCCAATGCTAACCAAATCTCACAAGCACATAGCAAGATAATGAGAAAAAGCTTAAATGTGAACTACATGATGTTAATCCCGAGAAATTTCATATAACTTATCCTTTTAAACTGTTTTCACTCAAAGGGACCTAAAATGAAATGAACAGTAATCACCTGCTCATGCATCTACATAGAGAGCATAATACATAGATAGCAAACCTCACAAATCACGTTGTCAAGAACTGGCATAAAACCTATATTGTTAAATTGTTTTCAACCAAAGAGAAATAAAATGAAAATTTTGCAAATATTTCAAGCACTTAACAGAGACATGCACACAGTTATAGAGAGCAGAATAGATGGATAGTAAACCTCATAAGTCATGTTGTCAAGGTCAACTTCATCTTCCCAAACATCCTGCAAGAGTACAAAAAGTAAGAAGCAAGAGTACAAAGCATTATAAATTTCAGAATTTCTTCATTAGATTTGGATGATGTTTGATATCAAGAAAAGCATTCAACACTGATGCAATTTAGAATTCATTAGAGCTGGATGATTTTTCATATCAAGAAAAGCTTTGATCACTGAAAGCAAGTACAGGATACAAAATCTTGGATTGAACCAGACTCAGTCAGCAGTTCTGCTTGATGAGATACATACCACGCAGCGTTGAATCTTGCAACCCTAAGCACAATAAACTCTAGAAGTGAAATTTATAAATGCATCAGACCTTAAGCATTCCTCTAGTAAATGATTTCCCTTAAAGAAACCTCCACTAAGGGGACACATAAATTAAAGTCATATATATTAATATTCTTCCACCAGGATTCCTCGAATTTTAGTAAGGGAGAGATAGAAATGTCAGATTAAGAGTCCAAAGATGCAACGAAGGATTGTGGAAAATTTATAAACTTCAGATCTTAGAACATAAACAAAAATAACCAATTCTGATCCCAATACTAATTTTTTTGGCACCATTGCTTCCTTGAAACAGTATCATGCTTCATAATCTGATCGACGTCCTTAACAGAACCACAGATTGCAATCTCTATATGCAAGACAATCTTCATTTAAGCAGCTCCTAACTACCACTAAAGTCTTGTTACCATAACCAATTATTCATGAGCTGAATTCCAATTTGTCTGCTTGTCAATGCAAGATAGATATGTTTTTTTCCTTTTCTTTTTGGTCACTGCATTATTAAATGAAAATGCCTAAATAAATACAACAGAGCACCAAAACTGAATATTGTGAATCAGTAAAGATATATTTATAACCTACTCAATTTGGGCACACTGCAGACTAGAAAAGAAATATAATACCTGAGAGTTTTCCACACCCTGATTACTAAACACACCTACATAAACAGACAAAAAGCTGTATAAACAGAAGGAATTATAATTACAAGAGAAAAAACTGAAGAAATCTTGAACCAAAAACTTGAGGAGATACTTTATAATGAACAGAAAAGAGAAAGCAAGAAAAATGCCATTTGAGGAGACGAGGTATATTTTTTGTTAGTTCTAGCTATTATTGATGGGAAGAAACAGCAAACTAATACGAACTCACATTCTTCAGGGGATGTACACTCAAGGATAGGCTGCATATCTGGAACTGAGATTTCTTCAGAAGGCATGGCTACAGGTGCAGGTTCTTCAATATTCATAATAGAAGGATATTCCCAAGTTCTCCTGTTAAAATCTAACCTGGTTGGTTCATCATTTACCTCATACATACCATAGTGAGAAGTACTTCCTGGACCAGACATTCCAAATCTGTATGAATGCATATTCATTGACCAATATGCAGATTCCTACATGATAAACATCTTCTGTGTCACATCGGAAACATTTTCAAATATTTCTTTAAAAGTGCTCAAATGTTCGAGCAGAATAATAAAGTATTTGAATCTTAGAAAGCAGAGAAAATCATAAATGCATTATAAAGGATTTGATCATTCTATTGTTTAATCATAGATTCATTTTTCTGAGGAAAAAGAGAGACAAAAACTGGGACTTAAGTATACTCTTCCGGAATTTAGACTTGAACGAATAATCACCAACATTATCCACTAGACCTGTACACAAAACTGGACCACTGGAGTAACTACGCTTTTCACAAATGAATAGGTGGAAAATCAAATATTACAGTGATGCTAAGAATATCAAATAATCCACTGAAAGAGGGCATTGTGCATGGAGAAGATATCTGTGATAGAATTAAGTGCAAATTCAAAAGAGATACTAAATTTCACAGAGTGAATCATAAAAGTGTGAGCACTGTCACATGCCTTAGTGAAAACCCTTTACAAATAATAATACAACCAATCGTGCAAAGAAGAAGGCCAAGCATCCCAAGAAAAAAAAATTTTAACTGAAAAACAAACATTTTTGTACAGAAACTATAGGCATTCAAAATTAGTCAGTATTGCCCAGCAATCTTCCACACAAATTAGAGACGTTTGAGACAACCGAACTTGAAGGAAAAAGAAGAGAAAAAATTTACCAGATCATACTGCATTGGTGGAGGATTAGCATAATTCAATGGGGCCTGTGAAAGACCATCAAAGAAATCCATAAAACTTGATGGAGCAGTGTATGGGATGCCGGTGTCCATGTAGTGCACCTCCGTGTGCTGATTTTCATTCATTTTGAAAGAATTATTGTCCTCTGTTAATTCTCTAAACACCCGAAACAAAACATAACTCAAAATCACATTAAATTGAATAAAAGAATTATGAGAATGACCAAAAAAAGAAAACAATGAGAGAGAGCAATGTAAACGAAAGTTGCTTACACAAACTAAAGACCAAAAATAGCACATTTTGCATCATTTATGCCAAAATAATTTAAACAGTTACGTTCTGTCTGTGCATCAGTATCAGTCAGGGGTTAATTTCAGATAAGAACAAAAACCTAAAAAAAAACTCAAAATAAATTCTAAAGAATCTTGAAATTTGCATTTTCAATACTTGCCTTGCAGATTAGAATATATACTAAACTATTTTTAAAGACAAATAAAATCTTGTGCATCTTCTTTGTGGAATGGCACAGCAGTTGCATAAGCACAAATACACATCCTTAGCTGCGAAAGCCAAATTATTTTCAAAATGTTCAAGTTGTGTCAATCTTTACTCCGGAAACAAATAATTCAAGCTATATCCCAAACACAAGGAATTTTTTATCTTTTCGTGAACGTAAAAATAAATAAATAATAAAAATGTCAGAGACCGGGCGCTCAGAAGCCAATGAAGTAGGCGTTCTCACACCGCACCAACAAGCAAGCACATATAATCAGCCATTGCATAGCTATATTTCCAGCATTCGGTACGTCCATTTGCGTGCGAAAGTTCTCACACTCACACAGTTGCACAGACAAAAAAAAACAAAAAAGAAAAAAAAACCGCAGTGTCTGATGCAGAGAAATTATACTAAACTGTTTTGGGTAAAAAATAAAGTAAATAAAATCTTATGCATTTTCCATCCACAAATCAATGTAACTAGAAAACCACTACAAAGAATCGAAGGGCAATTACATGAACAAAAATATAAATACTGAAAGGTAAATGCCAGATTATGCTCAAAATATTCAAGAAATGAACACAGAAAAGAATTTTCTTTTTCTTCAAAAATAAAGGGAAAAAAATCATAAATTTCGGAAACAGAGTGCTCAAAAGCCAATGCAGTAGTATACATAGTACCTTCTCACTCACCTCACCAACAAAAATTCAGCATTCGATACATCCATTAGAGTACAGAAATTCACACGCATTACAAAAACAAAGGCACTGATTTAACTCAAAATTGGTATACTCACAGGTGAGACAGGAGGGGGGTTGAGCAGAACGTTGAAGACGAGTACTGGAGTAGTATCAAACTAGGAGGCAATGAGACCAAAAAAAACAAAAAAAAAAAAAAAGAGGGAAAAATGAAGGTAATTTCTGTGTCTTCTTCTGCTGGATTTGTTACTTCTCTATTTCTCTCTCCAAGGCCTTTGCAGTAGAAAGTAGATATTTGCTGCTGCAATTACAAAGCCATCGTCACTGTGCTTCTTATGGGTCTCTTCTCCCTGTTATCCGTCTCGTCTTCTCTCACAGTGAGGACTGTCAAACTGTGGAATGTGGGTCTGGCGCTTATGCCGGACTTGAGACACACGCCATCTTTACCACACACTTTTCTAATTTTATAATTTTTTTTCTTTATTACTCTCTCCCACGATCTGCTATCGAAAAAAAAGATTAATGTGTAAACAGCTTAATTGAAGGCGAATTAATCAATTTATTTTCAAGTTTATTATTGAACTCGAGTTTTTTTTTTTTTCTGAAGAAATAGATCAATATTGTAATAAAAGAAATATTACAAATTAATAGATATACATGTCCACTTATCAAAAGTGATTTAACAAAAAAGAGTAGTTCTTTCTAAAGTATATTGTATGTAAATATCAAGTATAAATCAAAAGAAGTTTACTTGAACTTTGAGTTTAAATGTTTAAACTCAATTTTAAAACATTAAATATTTGAGTTTATACTTGATTATTGAATTTGAGTTCATTTAGATTTTAATAAAATCAATAAAGCTATATTACACAA
>JAWZTD010000082.1:8743662-8760251 GCA_035221335.1 Echites panduratus
CTTTTGTTTGACATATTTAAAAGTGTACAAAAGACACAAAATATACTGTCTACATATATATATATATATATATATATTTATATGGTCCACATTAGAATTCAATATATCAAACGTGTACCTTCAAATCAATTAGTCTACTTATTTTTAATTTAACAATAATTAAGCTATTTACTTGCCTATATAAGAAAACTCTAGAAGACTAGAAGTGTAAAATGATCAACACAAATTAGGCAGTAAAATGAATCAAACCCCAGTAAGCACCTTCTCTTTAGTTCTCTTGTCTTTCTGCCTTTTGCCTTGCCTTTTGGCCTCGGAGAATGGATCTCCCACCCTCCCGAACAACTTCTTCACTGACAAATTTCATGTTCACGTATCAAACTATCTTCCAGATAACAACAGCTTCGTAACGGTTCGTTGCCAATCCAAAAATAACGATATAGGGTACCATGATCTTTACCTAAAACAAGAAATCCAGTGGAGTTTTCGCATAAACTTTTTCGGTTCTACCCTTTACTTTTGCCATTTTTGGTGGGAGAATTTGAATACATCCTTTGATGTCTTCAATATTACATTTGCTCGTCAAAATTGTGGCGTTGGTCCTAACGTATGCTATTGGTCAATCAGGGAAAATGGTTTCTATTTCTCTGGAATAAATAACGCAGATCCGGATGATGATTTTCACTGGATGAACGGTTGGTAAAATGCATGTAATATTCAATTCCCATATGATTACTTATGCTATATATTATCATATTATTTTTTAGGGAATTTTCTGCATCCATTTTATTCTTAATTTGAACCCAGCTTTCCCCGGGGTATCTCTTGCAGTCTAGAAGTTCTTGATGTTCCCATTTAATTTCGATGATCTCTAAAATTATTTGTTGCCTTTTTAGGATTGAAGAGAAAAAAAAAGAATGCGTAATTTAATATATATATATATATATTTATATAAAATATTAGAAAGGAAAAATATGAGTGGAAAGTCCTATTGTTTGATTATATTTAATTTTAAAATTTTCATGTAATTCGCACACGTTGGTGGATTTGATCGGAAGGAAGAATCAAGAGGAACCAGCAGAGGACTAAAATAGTTGCATATCTGGAGAATGAAGAATTAAAAAAAAAGATCATTAATTTATTATCTCTGCTGGGTCTATGAATTCACTCAATACAATTAATTGGAATTCGTTCGTTACAAACATTAAGAGGGATGCAAAAGTCATCCATTTTAAAAGTTGAAAGTCGAAAATCTAATCCATAGTCATAAATATTACATAATGAATAACGTGAAGGGTAAAAAGGAATGTTTTTAAAATTGGACTAGACATTGAATCAAATTGATAGATGGTTGGGTTTTTTATTTTTTCTATTACTTTGAATGTTTATAAAATATGGTACTGATGGAGCTCAATTGGATCTTCTGGTCACTCCAATTGCTAAGATGCCCTAAGGATAACTCCGATGCCCCAAGTTAGTCCTCAATCTAGAGAGAATAGAACTGAATTGAATGCAACTGAGATCGTTCAAAATGAATGTGATCAATGTGTATAAAAGGAGAGTGAATATAATTTTTAGATATAGTTACCTTAATTGAATTGATTTCAATCTTAATTCTGTGTAATTCGACATGATTATGAGTATGTATCTCTCCAATCTCTATCTTGATTTTATGGAATTTCCTTGTTAGAAAGTGCTGTGTTGATACACATTTATGTGGGAAGTTGTCATGACCATATTTTAGTATTCAAGTTGTAAACCAAAAGCTCTCAAAAGCTCTCAACAACCTTGGTCTTTAGCAACCTTGAACCTCCAGTGAGGTCACTACCTGTAAGTCATGACCAATTGGTTGTTACCCTTAATTGATAGCTCATAGTTTGTAGGTAGTATACATGAGTTTGACTTTTGTTGACTTTTATTTATAGACGTAAAAGGTTTTAATCCATTACTGATCGGGTCAGGTTCTTTGTTCTTAGACTGGTTGTCAGGTATTGGATTAAATCTTTTTTGTTATGCCCATTTGCCCATCAAGTATAAATTTTTTTAATAGAAATAAAAAATTCATTTCAAACTTGTATGAAAAATACCAATTTCTATATATAATTTTTAGGAAAACAAACTAAAGATAATTAATTATTAGTTTAACTATAAATTTTACTAACTTGTTAGATAATATATGTTAATATGATACAAAATTCTTCAAAAATTATATTAGAATAAAAAATTTAACTAAATATTCATTATAAAAATGAGGATGTTTGAAATAAGTCAATTACTAATTTTAAAAATTATTTTTTAAGAGGTTTTGCAAATATTGATAATTGAATATGAAAGTAAGTCAAATTAATGTTTCCGAAGTGGTTGGTTGCTTCTCCTCAATTTTTTAGAGGTCATGTATGCAAATCATTTCAGACACCTTAAGAGAACTTTTGTTACTTGTCGTTAATTTAGGAGTCACGTAGACTTTTTACTCTAATATGAAATCATATGACAATCTAAAATTTATGAACATAAATTTAAAATATTTGATTTTTTTTATGAGTTTGATAAGTTTTTTTTTCTTTTCTTAACAAGCGATGTTTGAGTTAGACTCACACATTGACTTTGACTAAAATGAGTTTGATGAGTTGACAAATGAATAGGTATGTAAGCTGAACTGAACTTTAGAAACCTCATAAGGAGAGCTATTACAAATATCATGTGCATAATAAAAAAATATTTATAAAATATATGGAAAATTTTGATATGAACTTATTCCATGTTCCCACGTGAATCTTGTGATTCATATCAATTCAAGTAAATGAAAAAAAAAAATCAAGAATGGAATTATACATGGGTCCCACTAGAAGGTTCTTGTATCTTTTGAACGATTATTATAATGTGATTCAATATGAGCCACAAGATCTATCTGTAGTATATAGAACAAGTCATTATCAGAATTTTCCAAAATGTAAATTAGTATATGAATGAGGAACTTATGATAGGCACCCCTTAGAAGCTACATCATTGGAGATGCCGAGGCACTCTAGGAACACATGTATTTTTTTAAAAAAAAATATAAATAATTAGAATTTATTAATATGTATAAATAATACTATCTCTGTCCCATGAAAATAGCCTAAGTTTTTTTTTTATTCTTTTGTCCCAAATTATAATCATGTTTCCTTTCTAAGGAGAGGTAGTTATGGTTTAAAAGACTAAATTATCATAATTAATTCCATCTTTATATCGATTACTTTTAATTCTAATAAATTAAATGCATTGTATAAAAGTAAAATTATCCTTAAAAAAGATTACATTAACTACACTAGTTAAATATGAGCTTTAGGGACATAAGGAAGTAATTGGTACACATAAGGAAGTTTATGAACGTCCAATTTAATTGGAGTCTCAAAAGACCCCCTTTAAGGAAGTTTACTTAACTATTCTTTTGTGACCTTTAAAAATGTTAGGATTTGTATAATGTTATCTGTGACCTTTATTTATGTCCTAATTGAGTTTTAAGGATGTTCTAAAATGTCCTTTATTAATCATTTAAAGATATTTATTGAAGTCTTTATATTAAATTTTGAGACATTTATAATGGTCTTGTATTATTACATTTAGGGACATTTGTATAGTTCCTTTATTATTTTTTTTTTGAGACATTAAAAAACTTCCTTTATGATATATTTATTACACTTAAATACGTCTTTATAATATTTTTTGGAATGTTTATATACTTTTTAAATATATGAATTAGTGACCATAATAAGTGTCCTTATATGTTTTTTTAGTCTAATATAATTAATGAAGGTTATTTATGTTTGTATTGTTAATTTTAAAGACATTTATATACGTCCTTTATTATTTTAATATCAAATTTTTTATTTATACAAATAATAAAAATAAATAAAATTATTTTATACAATGTAATGTGCATTTATAGGAAGCACATGGAAAAGTACATGCAAATAGAAATTGAATGTTTTTGACTGTAATTGAATGTTTTATTTTTCATTTGGAGTCGTTATTAAATGAATATTGTCTAATTCTCTAAATTAGTTAAAATTTATCAAGAAAATTGACACTGCAATTTAAAAATGAACTAAGACAATTTTTTTTCTTTAAAATGTATGCAAATCAAAATAGAACATTCAATTACGAAAATGGAGGGAGTATTAAGTATAAAAATAATTAGTCAATTCTTGTTAACTTAGTGGTAAAAACAACAATTTGAATCAATTTCAAGTTCGAGACACGACAAAAGTAAGTAGAGAACCATTGTTGATCCTTTGAGGGTGGGGATATGGAGAGGATTGTGGGAGAGGAGGGTGTAAAAGAAAAGTTTAAAAAATAGTTAAATCTTATTAGTTTGGAGATAATTGAGGAACCATGGAGGATGCTTGAGAGCGGGGCATAGAGAGGGTTAGGGAAGGGGTGAGGAAAATAAAAAAACCAAAAAAGTCTAAAGGTAATACTATTACCATTATCCCCTACATGAACCATTTTGAATTACAATAATTTTATTTGAGCTTGTTTTGAATTATTTTGTATACAATCATTAAAAATTGGCTTTTTATTCATGTATCAAGAGACAAAAGATAGTTTTTATTTATTTAATTATGAAAATCAAATAAAGTAATTAAATAAATTAAAATAAAATAACTATCATCCTAAATACTATTTTTTTATAATTTTAATTTTAATATGAAAAAAGGATCAAATAAGTACCTTATAAAAGATGTGATTAGTAGCTAGGAAATTTCTTATCAAATAACCTTTAGTTATGGTGTGATCTTGAAATTGATAAAGAAAAATGACTTCTCAAAGGTAATTATTGTAACTAAATGCAATTATATATAAATTTTTTAATAAAAAAGTTTCAATTAAAAATTTTTAAATTGACTTCATTATTTAAGGTTTTTTGAAAGAAAAATGACCTTTTTGATACTTAAAGTTAGGTCTAAAGTTCATATTAATACCTGAAGTTTTTTTTTTCCTACACGAGAGTACCCAGACATTTTAAGAGTGACTAAAATAGAATCTACCGTTAAATTCTTAACACCTATCTGTTAACTCAGAGGGTAATTTCATCCATTTTGTAACAGACAAATAAAGAAAAATGGAAAATGACATTTTTGACACCTAAAATTTAAGTTAAAGTTTTACTTAATACCTATAGTTTTTTTTTCTCTTACAATTGAGTACCCAAATTTTTTACAAGCAAAAAAAAAATATATCTTTTGTCAATTTTTTAACACTCATTCATTAACTCAAAGGGTAATTTTGTCCATTTTATGGGGGAAAAATAAAAAAAAAAGTCTAAAAGCTAAAATCGTCATGGTCATAGCTATGATCACAGTTTGGTTCTTCTTCAACCTACTTTAATGCTTCCTCAATAATGGAAACTTAATTTGAGAGTATGGAGGAGAGTTTTCTTGTAGTGCTTTGAGTATTTGGGAAATCTATGGTTTTTGGGAATGAAACTAAGATTCTTTAACTTGAACACGAGCCAACAACAACAATAGCAACTAAATTCTTGGATAGTACAAGGGAAAATGTCTTTGGATTCATTTACTTTAGGCCTTGATCCCAATAAGTCGAAACAACTTGGTTATACAAAAGGGAAACAACTTGTGGCTATGAAAAAAGGGATCCCTTATTGGCACAGTGATACATGGGATGAATTTAAATTTCATTAAATTTTCAAACAATTTTATTGTTACTTTTACTCATTTCTATGATGAAAAACATTGTTACATTTCTTGGAATGATAGTAACAATACAATTTTATTCAGTTAAGCGAGTTAGCCAAATTGATATATTTTCTGGAGTTGCTGGTAGCTTGAGATATCGGGTAGCAATTTGTGAAGATCAAGAATAGAGGCAAGATTTATCTGAGGCTTGTGTTGCTAAAATTCCTTCCAATTGTCGAGTAAGTGATAGGTTTAATAATACAAATAAAACCATAGTTGATTGAATTTGTCCTCCAATGCAAGCCTTGGTCCTAGTGATTGCAAAGATATATGTAGATGATGATGCTTTGCTAGCCGGTATACATCTAGCCGGATTCGATTGTCTAACCTCCTCATTGGGAGTAACATCAGGTGATCACTTGAGCTAGCCCCAAGCTAGAAGATGTGGCTTTGCTTATACTTGTGGCATTTACTAATGGGACATATTGAATGTTTTTAGACAATGGGAGATTCACTTATTTCCAGAATGGGAAAATATTTTACTTTCATGCTTATCCTAGCCTATAAAGAGGTATGCATATCATATTCAAAAGTTTTTAAAATATCTTATCTATCATATGAATGGTTTCTAAGATTAACTTGTTATTGACCTTGATTATGAAGATAATAATCCTCCCATAGGTTGAAGAAGAAAAAATTTGTGAGCATAGTTGTGATCCCCTTTTCGGCTTTTATATTTATTAACTTTATTTGCCTTTTGCATAATGGACTAAATTACCCTCTGAGTTAACTAATGGGAGTTAAAAAATTGATAGAAGGTATCATTTTGGTCACTAGTAAAACGTTTAGGTACTCAACTATGAGAAAAAAAAATTATAGGTATTAAGTGTAACTTTGCCTTAAACTTTAGGTATCAAAAATGTCATTTTTCCTTTTTCTTTATTTGTCACTTATAGAATGGACGGAATTAGCCTTTGAGTTAACTGATGAATGTTAAGAATTTAATGATAGGTACCATTGTGGTTGCTAGTAAAATGTCTAGGTATTCTCGTGTAAGGAAAAAAAAATTGAGATATTAATATGAACTCTGGTCCAGACTTGAGGTATCAAAAGGTCATCTTCTCTATTAATATTAATATCATGTTCATGTAACCAATGGCCTTTCAGACAATAGCACCTACTTAGAGTTCACTGCCAATCTAAATATGAGTTCGTAGGATACTATGATCTTTATGTCAATCAAGGTATTTAATGGAGCTTTCTGAAAAATTCAAAGAAAAATAAGAGAAAAGTGTCCTTTCTTCATTATCGTTCTTTAGGGTATATATACATCAGAATCCTAAATAAGGTAACTCCTAAATTACACCTCAATTAATATAACAAGGAAATTTATAATATATGAAAATATTGACAGAAAATATGTACATAATAATATTCCTGAAATTAAGCCTAATACCCCCCTCAAGTTGGAGCATGAATATCCAGAATGCCCAACTTGTGCATAAGAACATCAAATTTATCCTTGCCCAAAGCCTTCATTAAAATATCAGCAAGTTGAACTGAAGTTTGAACATATTTGGTGACAATATTTCTAGAGTTGATTTTTATCACAAATAAAATGACAATCAACTTCAATATGCTTCGTGCGTTTGTGGTATACGGGATTAGCAGCAATGTGCATCCGTACCTGATTATCATATTAAATACTCATGGGGCTAAAATGCTCAATACCAAGAGAACTCAGCAAATCTTTTAACCAATTCAATGCACAAGTAATAGTAGCCACAGATCGATACTCTGCTTCAATAGAAGAGCGAGATATAGTTTGTTACTTCTTTGTTTTCCAAGAAATAGGAGAATGTCCTAAGAAAACAAAATACCCGTCAAAGATCGTCGAGTCAAAGGACAACTAGCCCAATCTGAGTCACAATAACCAGTCAACTTCACATCACAATTGGCACTTAAAAATATCCCTTATCCAAGATTGCCTTTCAAATAGAAAACACACAGAGTTGCTTCGAAATGATCTTGCTTCAACTGCTGCATGAATTGAGCTAGAATATGAACACAGTAAGACAACTTAGGATGAGTGATAGTCAAATAAATAAGTCGGCCCACTAAATGTCTATATCGAACTAGATCTTTCAAAACTGGACTGACTGAAATTGCTAGTTGATGATTCTGTTCAAGAGGACTTTTGGTAATCTTAGCTCCCAATAGACCAGTTTTGAAAATGATATCCAATGCATATTTCCGTTGACATAAGAACATACCTACAAAAATTCCGAGGCACCTCAATCCCCAGAAAATACTTTGACTTGCCAAAGTCTTTCATATGAAAGTATCGATGTAAATAATCCTTAAATTGTTTAACCATCCCATCATCATTGCCTGAAATAATAAGGTCATCAACGTAGACCAGAATATTCATCTGAACTCTTCCTTCAAGAAAAGTAAAGAGAGAGTAATCGAAGCTTGATTGTTGAAAACCAAACTTTTTCAAAGAGGCTGCCAACTTCACAAACCAACGCGAGATGCTTGACACAAACCGTATCAAGACTTTTGAAGTTTACATACCTTTCTTGATGAATTGGAATTAAAACCAAAAGGTATTTTCATGTACACTACTTTATCTAAATCACCATGCAAAAAGGTATTTTGCACATCCATTTGATGCAAATTCCAATTCTTTGCAATAGCAATGGCAAGGAAAGTGTGTACATTAACCATCTTAACTGTGGGAGCAAAAGTTTCATGATAATCGATTCATTCAACTTGATAATTGCCAAGCATTATCAATCTTGCCTCGTAATGTTCTATACTTCCATCAAATTGGTTTTTAATCTTATAGACCAGTTTGCTTTCAATTGCTTTTTTCCCAGGTGGTAGATCAACCACTGTCCAAGTGCCATTATCCTCAAGAGCTTGAATTTCTTCCTCATTGCATCTCTCCAACATTCTTCTTTTGTCGCTTCTGCATATGTAGTTGGTTCATATCCTGCAGTTGTATTTGCCATAAAAGATCAATACTTTGAAGCATATTTATCATAACTGCCATAATTTGCAAGAGGATAGAGAGTACCTGAGGAATTTGATGGGAGTGGTGAGAGTATTGAGGGGCCTGATTTAACAATATGAGTCACATAGTTCTTCAAATGAACAGATGGCACCTTAACTTGTAGTCCTCTTCCAAGAGATTCCTCTGTATTGTTCTCTGCTACAACTTCATTCTCTATATTTCCATCTTCAGCACTAACATCTGCAATGTTCTACTCCTCTTCATCATAGTTTACCTCAATACCAGTTCTCCAATAGTGTGCTCTATACACATTTGTATAAGCAATAGCAACCTCCTTATCGACAAATGGAAATTCAGTTTCAACAAAGACCACATCACAAGAAATAAAATATTCTATAGTTTCCAAGGCATACAATTTCCAACCTTTCTTTTCAAAAGGATACCCAACAAAGATACATTTTCGACTTCGACCAGCAAACTTGTCTCTGTTCAAATTGTGACTATAACACAAACATCCAAAGGTTCGAATACTTTGATAAGATGGTTTTTGTCCAAATAATATTTCATAAGGACTTTTACCATTCAATATCATCAATGGAATTCTATTTATTTAAGAATACATTCACCCCATAATTCAAGGGACAAATTTGCTTGAAATCAAAATGCTCTTGCCACATTCAGGATATGGAGATGCTTCCTCTCCACTAGCCTTTTCTGTTGAGGAGCACCAACACATGAAGTTTGATGTACAATCCCAGTCTCATCAAAATATTTTTCAGACACATAAATTCACTACCATTTTCACTTTGCACAATTTTGACATTTTTCTGAAATTGTCTTTGAATCATTGCCATGAATGTCTGAAGAACAAAACCTACTTCAACTTTTCCATTCAACAAATATATCCAAACAGCTTTAGAACAATCATCTACAATGGTCAAAAAATACTTTCTCCAAAACAAGTTGGAACTCTATATTGTCCCCATGAATCACAATGAATTAAATCAAAACATTCTTTGACTTTATTATCACTAGAAGAAAATACTTCTCTTGTTTTCTTAGCTCTAAAACAGACATCACAAACCTTTTTATCATTTTTATTCTAACTCACCACTTTAGGAATCAATCCTATGATTTTAGAAGAAGGTTGCATCATCTTTTTATGCCAAAGCTCAATAGAATTAACTCCACTCATCTTGTAGGCTTGAACCAAAGCTGCTCCCTTGAGAAAATAAAGCCCCTCATATTGCTCGCCCACTCCAATCAAATTCCTCGAACTTCGATCCTGTATCACGCAAATTTTCTCAGTTAATTGAATCATCAAATTTGAATCTCTAAGAAGTTGAGAGACAGATATCAGATTGCATTATAAATTTGGCACAAAAAGAACATTTTGCAATTTTAATTCTTTTCCAAGACAACAGTTCCTTCTTTCAATGCCATAATCTCCACCCCAATTGGTAACCCCACCGGGCATGGAACAATGTCTCTTACGTCTATCAAACATGAATACACAATAGTCATATGATTGGAAGCTCCTGAATTAATGATCGAAGATAATGACTTTTCCTGTTCTTTCGATGGATTGACCATTGCTCAGATACAATGAAAAGTTAAAAAAAATAAATGAAAGAAAAGTGCCCCTCCTTCATTATCGTTCTTTAGGGTATTTATGCATCACAATCCTAAATAAGGTAAGTCATAAATTACACCTCAATTAGTACAATAAGGAAACTGCTAATATATGAAAATATAGACAGGAAATACGTACATAGTAATATTCCTGAAATTAAGCCAAATACTTTCGTGAGGACGCTGTTGGTTCTACCCTTTTCTTCTGTCATTATTGGTGGAAGGACTTGGATACATCCTTTGCTGTTTTCAATGATACATTTCCAGTGTATTTCGTGTCCTTGATCCGAATGTATGCGATTTGTTAGTTCAGGAAGATGGCTTCTATTTCTTAATTGTAAATAACCCATCTCTACATGATTATTATTGGTGAGTGGCTGGTAAATAAAGCATAACATTATACTTTGATTACCTTGTTATTCCATATTTAATGAAATTCTAGGGTGGTATTTATCTATATTATTATCATAAAATATAAAATAAAAGACAAAAACATTAAGAAAATGGCATGTCTTTGAATTTAAAGGTTTGGTCGAATGGTTCAGAGATGAGACCTGAATAATGTAAGTTGTGAGTTCGACTCGATGTTATTACATACTTTAGTTTTGGAAAATTGCACCTTTTAGCAGATTAGTTCTAAAAGGAAATATAAAAGAAAAAAAATGACTCATATGTAACAATTTAAATGATTTGGAATCATTTTATTCAATGACTCCCCCCCTCCCCATACAAAAGAAAGAAAAGATTGAATTTATGTTTCAAAAATCATTTAAACATTAATACTTACATCTCATATAATATTTTATAAATAATATATTTTTAAGGGAGATTAGTTATAGTGATACAATATCTTTATGTCAAAGTTAACTATAATATCCGATATTTTTTTAACCTAATCAGTATCCATATTATTTACAAGATGTTAAAATGATACTTCCGATCACTTGGCATCAATTTTCTGACAAAAGGCTCAATTTTCCTATAAAAACTTTCCTCTATTTTTTGTATTAATTTGACAGCTAGTAAATAGTATGTATAGTATTTTGGCCGAAAAATTGCCATCGAGTGATAAGAAGTAGCGCTTTAGCAGTTTGTGAATAGTATGGATACTAATTTGACCAAAAAAAAAAAGATCGGGGATTACAGAAAAATTTAATAAGTTCATTTTTAACCATAGGGCACCAATATGGTTAATCTCCCCATTTTTAATAAGTACATTGAATCAGAAAAGTTTAATTCATGTCATTAAAAGATATAATGTTATTATCTTAAGTAAGCGGAATTGCTATTATGGGTAATAGAAATCAAATTATTTAGAGCTTCAGTTAAGTTTCTGATGGTCAAAGTTAACAATCAATTGAGGTGTAAACAAACTCTAAACCTGTAATCTCTGGGCTTGTCACTTCACCCACCGAGGTGTCGCCAAATACAGGGCCGGATGCACTCAGGTGTCAGGTGGGCAATGGACCCCCCTTAAATTTTGTAAATTTTTTTAGTATATAAATATATAATATTATGTTATTTTGTAATAAAATTGACCCTATAGTTTTGAAAATTTCTTTATTAGTATATATTATATATATTATTTTGTCATCAAAAGATTTATTAGATTCCTATGAATTTTTTTAAAAATTTTTATTAATCATTATTCAATTAAATTTTAAAGAATGATTTGGACTTAATAAATTTTTTTTCCTTATTATATCATATTATGAAAGAAAATTACTTAAAAAAAGTTGTTTGTTTGCCCATATTTCTAACTTCATGCGAAGTCCATCTTATATTTTTCTTTATTCCATTTTTTTCTATTTTTCTCAATTCTCATTCGTTTGCCTGAAGATTGAGAAACCATTCTTTTTCTCCAACTCTATTTCCTCAACCTTGCAAATTTCCGGAGCATTCCTACCATTTATGTTCTCCCTTCAAATTTCCAGAGCATTCGTATGATAGGTTAGTTTTATTTCTTTTATTTCACCTGGTATTTTAGAATATTTTATTGGTGGGATAGTTTTATTTTCTTTTATTTTACTTGGTGTTTTAGAGTATTTTGTTACTAAGTTAGTTTTATATTATTTTATTTTACTTGGTGTTTTGATTTTGCTATAATTTATGATAATTGTTATTTGATTATACTGAGTAATTAATTTCAAATTTTCATTCTTTTAATACATCGTATATGAATAAATTTGTTACTAAAACTAAACATTCTCACAGAATTTCAACATAATCAAAATGAAGATTGTACTGGTATTTTTACAAAAGAAGTTAACCAAAGTAACCCAATTAAAGAAGAGCTCAATCAAAGTGTCATAGAATAAATTGTTATTAATCCTGATCTAAAACCTTGTTTTAATAGTATTGCTAATAATGTTGAGGAAAGGGAAAATATCCGAATAACATATTTAGTGAATATGTATTATAATTTTCTATCATGGGTGCATAATTTAAATATGACATTGTATATTTAGTAAATGTGCATTATAATTGTTTATGTTCATTTGTGAATTTTTTATTCATAATTGTGCTCTCTACCTATTTTAGATCCGCCATTGGTCACATGTACTGATGCTACAGTTTGATATTTATTTAGTGAGAAGAATAAAGGGTGCTTTTGTAGTAATAATAATAATAATAATAATAATAATAATAATAATAATTACCTAGTCTTATTAAAAATATTGGGACAAAACTTTGTGCAGTACTCGGGAAGTCATTAATAATCATGGTATCAAGTATAAAATAATAAAAATAGAAATCTAATTAAAAAAAGTAATTTAATTTGTCTTCACTCTCAATTCAAATTAACATCTTTTTCTGAAATTAAAAAATAAGAAATATTTATGTGTATATTTCAATTATTTTTTAGAAAATTCAATTAATTATATTCATATTAGTTAATACAGTTATTTTTAAATTTCATATGATAGTTTATTATATATATTTTCAAATTATATTGCATATTAAGCCTACTTTTTTGTGTCGCTAAATTTTAAAATGTTATTATAACATATTATCACTATTCTATTTGTTTAAATAAGTTGAATGAAGTGTTTTTTTTTTAAATGGTATTGAAATGAGTATTTCGTGCACTAAGAAATATAATTATCATGTTGACTTATCCTTTAGTGTATGAGTAAAACTAAAAACAAAAATGTAACTGAAAAAGTAAATTAAATATGTATCATTCACAACCCGTTCAAATTATCATATTTTTTTAAAAATTCAAATTATATATATAAATCACCGAATCCTTGTGATTTGATTATGTTATTATAAGAAGTTATTTTTTCAAATTTTCTATTAATCAACATTATTTTTAAAAAGAAATAGAAAATTACTTTTTAGTTTATTGAATATCCAATGGCTTAATATATTATTAAATTCTTCACTTTATCATAATAGTCCTATTGAGCCTTCAAACTTTTATTTCGATTTATAAAACCCTTTAATTTGTCCCAATCACTCAATTAACCCTTGAACTTTTATTTTAAGCTATTTAATCCTTAATATATCTCAAATTATTGACATAAAATTTTCAAATAATAAACTTATCCCACCTTCCATCTTTTTATATTTATCTCATCGTCTCTTCACTTATAGAATGGTTTAAAACAATATTTTCAGTAACCTGACTAAATATAAAATTGATAAATTTATTAGTTTATGTTTTAATTTTTCAATCTTAATTAAATCATAATTAAAATATAATTAAATTAAACATATTTTATTTAAATGTAAATAGAATTAAATCACTATAGATTATTTACTAATAATAGAATGTAACATGATAATTTTTTGTGTCTATAAACTTTAATTGTTAGTAGTTATATATTATCTTTTAAGAAAAAAATTGTTTTTGAAATAAATTAAATAAGTAAATCTAAAGTTTAATTGGAGTATAACCTAATATTAAAATATATTTTACTATCTCTAATGAAATTTGGATCAATTTGACCTGATTGTGTGATTAAAAGGTTTATGTGAATGATTTGATATATATCAAGGGTTCAATAAGTTAAAATAAAAGTTCGATGATTTAATAAGATGATTATGACAAGTTAAGGGTCATAATAGAGTAAAATAAAAGTTAAGGTTTACTAATACATTGAACCATATTTAATTAATGGAATTTATATTAGTTTATCCATAAAAATTATTTAATTTAAACTAGTGAATCATGATCATTATTAAGTATAATTTTTTTATTAAGTGCAATTTTGACCATTGATTTATTATTTATTTTAAAATTAATTTATAAATTAGATTGTACATAAATTATACATTTTCTGTTATATTTAAATGTATTATTTAATAATTTTCATTTTACTCAATTATTTGAAATAATTTTTTTATTCTTATAAATTGAATTAAAAAATTATCACCATTGTATTATACAAATAAATAGTTAAGAATGTGGAGGGATTAATATTTATCACCATTGTATATAAGTGTAGATAAATATTAATATATTTATATATAAATCTTTGTTTTTTGAAAATATTATAAATTGAATCTTTATTGATAATAACAAAATTCTGATAAGTATAACTTAATTTTTATTTTTTAATAACTTTAGAGGCATAATTCTCCCAAATTTATTGTTTGAATATCAAAACTTTAGTATAAATTCCTTAAAAATATTAAACAATTAGGCAATTATAAACTTAAATTTACTCTAAAATTATCTCTTCCCCTAAAACCTTTTAAAGTTTATGGAGCTAGAAAATTAGTCAGAGAGAAAAAGTAAACGATTTAGATTTAATTAAACTGTGTGCTAAAAATATAAAAAAAGTGAATAATTATAAATTTTCAAAGAAGAAGACTAGTAGTTCTGTTAGGTATCCGATTATTATCCCCCTAGGAAAGGTTCAGAGGTCGAATCCTATTAATTCTATACCGAATAGAACTTTAAAACAAAAGAAGAAGACTTGTTAAGCTCTTTTACACTAATTCACTATCCTTTTTTATATATTAATAATGTGGCTTAGATTGGTTGCCCCCATGTCCTCTTTGATCCCGACATTTCTTTTTCATGGGAAGTGAGCAGGTGTATGGATTGAGTCCTCCTCTTTTTCCCTTTGGATATTAATCGACTGGCCCGATATTTACTCCCTTGGGCCTTTTTTTGCCCAACTCCATCTTGGCAATGTGGGTTGTGGTGGGCCTCTCAAGTTCTTATGGGTCAGTAGTATTCAATTCCACCATTTATTTATTGCTATTTCTTATAACCCAAGTTCTAAACTTATACTTGATTAATATTGGATTCCAAGCATCCGTCTCTAAATCACCTATAGTATGTAAATCGACGGATATGCACGAGATGGATTCCCCAACATGAGGTCTGTACACTCCTGCGCACAAGGAGCCTAACACTACAAGGCTTACATCACTTCAATCTGTTCCGCCAATCCTCCCCTTGGCATTGCAAAATTAGTCGAAATTTTAACAAAAAAATATTTTAATGTCAAATCATTCTTCAATCAAATTATAAATTTACTCATTTAATTATAATAAAATGAAAGAAATTTATTATAAATAAATATATTATAATCGTTAAGTTTTACTTATACTAAAAATTATCATGTTTAAATAACTATAAAATAAAACTTTTTATTATAAATTAAAAAAACTGTTTGTATCATAGCTGTAAAATTTATTTGAATATTATTATATTATGAAATTATTATATCTTAAATTGTTATAATATTACTGATTTAATTACGATTTACCATTGAACTGTGAACTACTAACTTTTTCGATTCAATATCTGATCCGATTTTTAAAACATTGCTCCTCAAGGTATCTACAATGGTCTAGTTGATGGCCTTCTAGTTGCTTTATGGTGTACACTACACATTTTTATATTAATGAATATTATAATTGCACTACAATTATATAATAATATTCTATTCTCACTTATTAAAAGAAAGGAATTGCAATTTGACTTTCTTATTTAATTGACTTTCTTTTCAAGAATATTTGATTTCTCAGAAAATAATTCCTCCTTCACCACCTCCCATTCCGGGAGGAGTTGGTTCTTCTAATCATGAAGGGTCTATTAAGGTTCGGGGTGAAGATGTTGAAGTAGAATCTTGTTATTTCACTCCTTCGCCACCGGTGTTGCTTCGGGATGTTCCTTCATACCATCCTCTGTATGTTCCACCAATAGGTCAGCCTTATCCTCAATTTCCTTATTATCATTAGTATTATTCTCATTAGTTGCTACCGTTGCCTCCTACACCTTCTGCTGAACAAGTGGTTAC
>JAWZTD010000082.1:8774602-8797113 GCA_035221335.1 Echites panduratus
AGGAAAAGAAGAGACAAATCATAAAAGAAGGAGAAAATTATGGAAAAGAAAAGAAAACCCCTAAAACAAGGAGAAAACTAAGGAAAAGATGGTTTAACAAATCCTATAAAAAGGGGGAATACAAACTCTAAGAAAGGAGCTATTCTTGAAATGTCATATTGATTCTTTAAAGATATAGAAAGAAGTTATTGATTCTTGAGAGGTTTCTTAGTCAAGATTGAAGACACACAATTCAAGATTGATTTCCGGAAGAGTCTCGAACAGAAGAAGAACATTTTCCCTAGGGCAGATTTCTTTTATCTTTTCTTTGGTTATTAATCATGTCTTGTGAGAAGTTTTCTTTTGTTAATAAGAACATGAAGTAAGTCATTTTGATATGGGGTTATGAGATTTGCATTGTTTTTCATTTTAAAACTTTGATATTTATTCTTGAGTATTTATGCAATTCTTGTTTTCATCTTATTAATCATGTTCATTGATTTAGCTTGATCACCCAGATTAATTTTCATGATTATATTGGTAGGGTTTAAATGCTATCGCTAATATTGCTAAACCCATCAAGTAGTAACTATTGTTAAATTAGGTTTTGACTACCAACTTGATTTACAATAGAGAATTGTATAAATCAAATTTGCAAGAAATTAAAGCTAATTTGTTTTATGTAATTTGACGTTGATGATGCCTTCATGTTTAATCATCAAAAATCTAAAATTCTAAGCCAAATTCTAAAATCAACTACTCAATTATCGTAATTAATATATGATTGACCCCATAGCAATTGACTTACCGATTATTTCTTATTAACAACTTTCTCATCTATCTTCTCAACTTATATTTTTAGATTTGCTTTTAATTACTTTTCACAAAAATCTTCCAAAAATTCCCCCTTTTGTTATTTGTTGATTAGTGTTAATTAAATTTGAATTCAATTACCTGTGGGTTTGACCCTACTTGCCCTACTACATAGTTTGATAATTAGGTTTAATTTGCTTGTGTTGCGAAGCGTACGGTCAAATTTTGGAGCAGTTGCCGGGGACTTGTTATTTAATTTTAATTTTTCCAATTAACAATTTTTTTTTTTTGGAAAAAAAATGTGAATCCTCTACATGTGTTGCAACCCGCACGGTCAGTTATGGCATGGGAACAACCGGCACAACGTGGACAACTGAGCAATACTAATCTATGCATTGAAGAAACAATTGAAGAAGTCTCGCCGGAAAGAACACAAGATCAAAACAATGCAGGAATAGCCATTCTAGGGTTAGCATAAATTCCTAAACCTACACGTTTTGCCATTACAGATCATGGAAGACATACTTCAGGGAATCTGACAACAAGGCATCCTTAGATCCCACAGAGATCCTGAGGAATTGGAGTTACCTACTTGAAAGGCTGGTAATAACATTAGAGAATCTCTTAGGAAGAAGAGGTTTTGTCTCAACTAGAAGGAGTCCAGCGCTATCTTGCCCTAAAGATCAAAGAGGCTCAGAAGGCCTGGAACACCATGGTGGAAAAGGTGAAGGACAATCTACATCACATAGTTCGAGAGAAGGTCGACACCCTAGTGGAAGGGCTTAGAATAATATAGAACAAGGGCAAGAAACATAAAACAGAACAACATGCAAGAAGAAATCCTCTCCTTGCTGATCATCGAGAAACTCTAAGAAATGGGCTAGCGTATTATCTTCCGGATAAATTGAATAAGGTAGCAATCTCTAGGACACAACGCCAAAGAGTGGAACAAGATGGTCAAGCAGACGAAGAATGAGACCTTCAAGGGTCTGGCTTGATTGAACAAACAGCTTGTAAGGATCTGGGAGCAGCTTCTGGACCTGTAAAGCAAAAAGCATCATTTATGTATCTCGATCAGGCAGAAAGACTAGAACCACAAAGCGGAGTTGACCTTGCTGAATGATCGCCCTTTGTGGACAACATTAGGCTCAAGAAGATGGCTCCAAGTTTTAAACCTAAATTGGTCTCTGCTAAATATGATGGTACAACTGCCACAACTTTGTATAGATGAGTATGTGTCCTATATGGAGATATTTAAGTATCTAGATCATGTCAAGTGTAGCGCTTTCAGTTTTACCTTGACCGAGAAAGCTCAATCATGGTTTAAGGGCATCTCAACAGCAAGTATCTTGAGTTGGAATTAACTCAAGGAGCAGTTCCTTAAGAACCACCAGAGCAGCAAAAGATGTGAAAAAGACATCAACTATCTTTTCACCATCAAATAGAAGGTCGGTGAAAGTACGAGGAGTTTTTACAATCGTTTCAATGATGAGGCTGTTAAAATAGAGCAGAAAAATAATGCCATCAACATTACATCATTCAAACTGGGGTTAAAAGGGGGATATGTAGCATTGTGACTGACTGAAGAAGAAGTCACCACTATAAAATAGCTACAAACTCTTCTAGACAGACTGTTAAAAATAGAAGAAATAGTAGTCTAGAAGAAAATTCATGGCTTTACACCTCAAACTGATAAGCTTTTGAGTCTAAGTCTCAACCTAAAAGTCTCTCAACAAGAGAGATATGAGAAATATCTCTTCTAAAGGAGAACCGCCAGAGAAGAAGAAAAAGATGATTCCAGAGCTTCTGACCACTCCATTGACAGTCTCTCGGGCAGAAGTCTTGATAGCCATGAAGAAACAAAAAGGAATTCTGAAGCTACCGAGACCTCCCAAATCACCAATGGCAAAAAGAGAAATGAATAAATTTTGTCAGTATCACAAACACTATGGTCATGTTACGAAAGACTGCTTTGATCTTAAAAGAGAGATTGAAAGATTGATCAAAGAAGGTCACTTATAAGAGTTTCTTACACAGTCAGAGATTTCCAATAAAAGAAATCAATGCCATTCAAAGAAGTTCCAAGTGAGCACGAGGTGTCGATGTGGATCTGTTAACAATCTCCTTGCAGATATGAGATTCCTAGTCCTGAAAATTTTTGTAGACACAGGAAGTGTTGTTAATGTCCTGTAAGAGAACGCAATAGACCAAATGGGACTAGACAAAAGTTAATTGTTCAAGTTTGACACAATGCTCACAAGGTTCAGTGGCTCCACGATCTATGATGAAGGAATCCTCAAAGTCCCAACTCCAGTCAATGTTGATGGCAAAGAAGTGACAGAAACCATGGAATGGCTTGTAGTGGATGCTCCAGGAACCTACAACACAATTCTTGGAAGAAAAGGGGTGATGGACTTACAAGCAAAAATCTCTCTCTTACACTACTACATGAGAATTCAAGTCAGTCAAGAGTGGATCACATTGAGAGTGTTTCTTGGTGGAAGGAGACACTTCAACTGAAAGTGACATAGAAAAGACCTCAATAGTTGAGCTCTCCAACCTATCTCAAAAAGATGAGAAGATCAGGATTAAAGCAGCTAGAAAAGGATAACGAGTTTACCTGAATCCAGAATTCCCTGATAAATTGATCAAGATTGGAGAGTCACTTAATTCCAAAGTCAAAAGGAAACTTGTAGACTCTCTATAGGATTATTTGAAGGTCTTCGCATGGAAGCCAATGGACCTTGAAAGAATTGACAGAAGTATTGCAGAACACAAAGTTGGTCTGTGACCTGGAGTCAAACCTGTGAAGCAAAAGAAGCATACTTTTGCACAACAAAGAAATGAAGTCATAGCTCGAGAAGTACAAGCTCTTCTTGATGCAAGCATTCCAAGAGAAGTCTTATACCAAAATGATTAACTAATCCTGTGGTGGTCCCTAAGAAGGAAGGAACGTGATTGAGATCAAGCTTCTTCAATACCTCATGGACCTATTACAAGAGCAAGGGTTTCAAAGATGAGGAAAGTTTTAGTCACAATTCTTCAAGGAAAAGAAGATGAACTTGATTTTGAAGCCATATTTGAAGGGCCTAAACTTGATGAAGATATTAGAAGCTTGAGGCTATGGAATATCTCTTCAATTGAGAATAAAATCATAAATGAAAATGCCAAGGGAGAGTAGAAAGAAGACATCAAGATGGCATGAAGAGATTGAAGCAAATTGGTGAAGGTACAACCATGCTCGGTGCACCTGTCCAGCTGTGGATACAATTTGGTGAGCTTGTAGTTTCATTAGGAAATTTGATAGTTTAAAGGGGTATTTTATGTCTTTAACACCCCTAACATAAAATATTAGGTCTTATTTGAAATTAGACTATTAATCTCTTCTTTGTATTCAAACGTCAGATTTTGAGAAATTGACAAACACATTTTCGGTTTTGTGAGTGAATGAACAAGATCACTCTACACCAAAAATGTTCTTTAGGGACGTTTGATTTAAGGATGTTTATATATAAGTGTCCTAATAGGATTATTAGGGACGTTTACATGATTATTAGGGACGTTTACATGAGAAAAAAATTCAATATTTTTATTAAAAAGTTTTTAGGACGTTTATAGTTAATTTTAATATTATTAATCAATTTAAGGAAGTTTTTAAATGTCCTAAAAAACTAAATTATTCAGAATTAGAATTAAGGACTTTTTAGAATTAGAATTAGAGAATTTTAAAATAAAATATTTAAGGACGTTTATAATGGTCCTAATACAATAAAAATAGAATTAAGGACGTTTAGTAAAATACTTTATATTTGCAATTTTTCAAGACGTTTGAAAAAAAAAATTATAATTAAATTGTTTTAAAGATGTTTGTAAATGTCTTAAAAAATAATAATTTCAGTCAAATAAATACAATTATTTAGGGACATTTGTTTTGGTTCATAAATATAATAAATAAAATTAAAATTGAATTTGGACTCCAATATTTGGAGCCAACTTATTTTTTAAAAATTTTTTTGACAAATTAATTTTCTTCTCTCCCCAGACAAAACTACATCGTTCTAAGAAGTTTACAAACTTCAATCAGCCTAAAAGATCATTGAATCGAAGTGACGATGCAGTCATCTCTTCCTTGCTTTTCCTTTCAAAATATTTTTCTCTCCTCTGCTTGATTCTTCTTCCATTTTCGTTCGTTTAGTTTAGTTTATATCATAGACAAATAAACAGAGAAGTGGGGCCTATGATAGACAGCCTCCATTCTGTTCTAGAAAGGTAAAAATCTTCCATTTTTATTTTCTTTCTCCCGTTTAGTTTATTAGGTCATTAGGCAGAAAATATAAAATCAATAGCTCCTTGTTAGTTTATCGGGAATGCGTATTGTTTAAATTTGGTGTGGTCTTATATTCGAAAAGAGAGAAGGGCCTTCTTTTGCTGCAGTTGCTGGAATGCATATTAAATTGATTCTTTGGTAAATCGTGAATACAAGTTAGGGCATTGCCTCAAAATGTGTCAGGGAAATTAGGTTCAATTTTCAGCAGATGGTATTCTTTAATCTTAAATCTGTCAATGTTGGAAGTACGTATTGAATTCCGGATCAATAGCTCCTTGTTAGTTTGTCTGGATTGGGTATTGTTTAATTTGGGTGGTTACCGTATGTAGTTCTTATCGGCTTTGGTTTTTCTTGAGTTTGTCCCATTATTTAGGCCTTTGAAAAGTAAAAGAAAACTGGGGTTATGTTTGCTTTTTTAAACCCTTCTTGGATTCTGCTATCTTATTTTATTTATGCCTTCAGTTCAGATCTCTCTACAAAAGTTCAATCATGGTGCCTTCAATTTCTTGCAGACTCGCCTCCTATAAACTTCTCAAGTCCCGAATCTTCTCTATCTCCTTACCCACCCATTCAGTTCCATTTCTGGTTAATCCCCAATTCCTAGTCTTTCATGTCATAGGTTGAGTTCTTCTGGATCTGCTATTCCTGACTGCAGTATTGGCAAAACCCACCATTTTTCAAGCTCAATCTAGAGATGGACATATTTTACTGAAATTTTCCTTGAAACCCTAAACCTCTACTTGCAACATTGACAAGGACTTACCACATACCTAGCTGCAGAATTCTACAGAATCATGGATGCCCCGTGGGCGAATTGGTGTCTTCTGAAAAACCCAGGTACTTATCAACCTCTAATGATCGAGAGAAGAAACAAAATTCAAGTGAATACCCAAGTCAAAACGTTGAATTCAAGCACCAAGAGATTACTGGACCAACTGTTGAACAGGATGTCTCTGCTTTACCTAATGATACTAGTCAAGTTCTTGAAACAATGATGAAAACAATGTATAGTCTGAGCAGAGCATTGGGTGGGTTTGATTCATCTTGGCCTGGGAGCTTGGATTTCTTTTATCACTAAGTCTGCTCCAATTTTTGAAGTTTCGGTGCAGAGCATCTTGGCATTTGGGCTTCCTTTCTCATTGGCCTTCATGTTAAGGTGAGCATTGAAGCCAATGTACTTCTTTAAGAAAATGGAGGAACAAAGTAGGCTGCAAACTCTTACACTTCAGGTGGCTAAGCAGATGAACTTACTTTTTGTTCGAGTTTGTGGTATTTCCTATCTTTGTGATGCTGGTGGGTCTATTGGTTTGATCTCTATTACTTTAACTAGATGATTATCTGTAGATTCACTGTTTTCATGAAATGACAATTGTACATATATCCATTCTTTGAAAAAAAAAAAAATCTGTAGTGATACAGACCAGAAGGTAACTATCTCATATGGTAACCAATCTGCTGATGTAATATGAGACTTCTGTAGTTGCATCTCGTCTAGTTCAAAATCTCTCTACTCTCATTTTGCCTTTAACTTTCTTTCCCTTGTGTGCAACTTCTATATGTTTCGATATGACTTGAGACAAGCTTTTATTTTTTGCTATGTGACTGAACAAGAATAATTTCCTTGTTTCAGGCAAATGCTTTTTTATTCTACTTGAAGTAAAGGTCCAAAAATATGTAAGAAAAGGATATATGCAGGATCCTTGGTATTTTGCAGGGATTTGAGCAAGATATGGGTAAAGTTTTGGCAGGAAGTGAAATGATAGGATTAGGATAGGAGTAGTAAGTACGAGTCATTTACCTAATAAACAATAGAAGTTTTAAAGATATCCTTTTCTGTGTGTGCATGTTTAATTCAATGTGTAAGAGTTTTCTAATTATAATGTGGAGACTAGTATTGTTTATTTCTTGTTAATTTTATGCCCAAAATTTATCTTAAGCTCAAACTTGCTTGCCACTCTTTATTTTCTTTTTCCTTAAATCGTTTGAAGATTATATATATATAAGATCATTCTAACTTTTCTAGTCATGTTTCCTTCTGCTTCAGTTATATTCAATTGGTTTAGGTACATGGATATTGCCAATTGTTCTAAGCTATCTCTCATCTGTCTTACTATATTATTTCCATTATGACTTCTGGCCATTTCAAATTAGAAAAACTGTATTTGATGCCATTGGAACTGTGTTAAAAACTGTTTAAAAACTATATAAAAAATATTGTTTTTAATTTACTTATTAGGATTTGTTTCAACTTAATTACTATGTTAACTACCATCTCTTAAAATTAATCCCATTCCAAACCTTGATTACTTTGGCATATGCATATGCAATAGAACTTAAAGCCTCAAAAGGAAATTTGTATTTTAGCTTCTTTTGTTCTTGTTGTTTTTCTTACTGTCAAGGTCCACAAAGAGACATCAGATGCCTTCCTAAATAATTTCCTTCCTTGGATTTTCCCCTTTGAAGAAGTGTGATCCCTTGAAGCTTGTAGCACAGTATTTACCCAGAACAATCTAAAATAGAAATATTACAAGACTTGTCGATGGTATCTTTCTCTTTTTCTTTAGTGGTTGTTGTAATATTGAAAGAGCAAAGAAATGCTAGATCAAAAGCTAGAAAAGAGTAAATCCGTAGACAAGAATTACGGGTCCCTATTTATATTCATAGTTACTTCTTTTTAAATTTATTAACAACCCCCCATTATACAGTGTTTATGCCATTGACCATAAAAAGGAAGGAGGACTGTAATTAATAAGAAGCATAATTCAAACCAAGTGGTGTAATAGATTCTCCCATTGTTGGCGTTTAATGCTGCTTTATATATGTATTGCTGATATTGTTATTACATATCCTCATTTTTTTCGTGAACTTTTGACCTAACAAAACTGAACAACCATATTCGTGACCTTTATTTTGTATGGAAGTTTTTTGAACACTACAAGAAATTAGGCCATATACGACGACCTTTTTTATGGCGGCTATAAGGCCGTCGCGAATGGTGGAATTATACGTCAGGTCATCATATATGATAGTATATATTCTTGATTTTATGGGACAAGTCATCGTATATTGTACAGTATACATGACGTCCCATAGAAAAAAATGAGTTTTATATTATGATTACTGAACCGTCATATATTAACAAAGGTATATACGACGGTTGGGAATATTTTAGCTTATATATGACGGCCCAATAGCCGTAGTATATATTTTAACTTTATACGATGGGTTTTGGTCCGTTGTATATAGGTTTGATTATATAGGAAGGCATAAAGGCGGTTGTATATGTGAGCTTTTTTAATATGAATATATTTATAAGAATAAAATTATTTACTAGAAGTGGATGTTGGCATAATGGTTACATGTCTTGGAAAAGTTTGTGTTGAAGCAAGTTCAAACCCTAATTTTAACAAATTTTCAAAAATTTTTTTGGTTTAGTTTTTCTTAATTAAATATTTTAAATCACTTTCCCTACATTTTCAATTTTATTTTTTTTTACTTTCCCTCCATTATATTATTTCTAATATAATATTTTAAATCACATAATATTCTTTTTTTCTCAATTTTTCAAAACCATCCGTTGTTTGATTTTTTTTAATCAAATACTTAAAAAGAACTATTTTAAATTACTTTCCCTCCACTTTATTTTTACTTTTTATTTTAAAATAATAAGAGTCAATTGTAAACAATTATATTTATCAAAGCTTTTTTTGCACTATTAGCAATTTATATTGTTATAAATAAATTAAATGAAAGAATTTTTTAATTAGTATGAATTAAATGAAATAAGTTATTTTGCATGTCTACAGTCACAACAGAAACCAAATAAAAGCCTATATCTTGGGCAATTGGTAAGACAATATCATAAAGGCATATTAATTGTTTAGTTATTGAGAAACGAGAACCAAAGTACACCTTAAAAGATGATTTATTTCACCTATGAACTAATTAAAGATAGAAACACATCAAAATCTAATGTTTTTCTGAAATAGACCACGTTTGCATACCACGTTTGTCTTCTGGTCATTAATATAAAATATTTTCACCATCTAAAGTTTAATATTGACCATTTGAACTGAATGTTCAATTTTTAAAATGACAAATTACTCATATATGTTGTTATAAATTAACCTTCTAAATTTAAAATAACTAAATATTTTAATTTTAAGAATCTCGTAATAGTCTTTATTAAACACAATATTGATGACCAGAAGACCTAAGAATTTTTATATACTCTCTCCGTTCGAAATTAAATATTTTATTTCTTTAACTTAGTTAAACTTTTACAAAAGAATATGAATATTTAGTCCTTGGTGAATAAATTTGTATAAATATATATAGTTTTTATAAACATTCATTTTTTTTTTCCTGAATAGCTATTAATTGCTTAAAGTAATGTATCAAAATGTGGGCAACCCCGAAAGAAAGAAACAAGATGACGAAGTATTCCCAGATTAATCCAAAATAATATTTTGATTTAAAATATCCTCAAAACTACTCTGAAACAAACAACTCAATAGCTAAGCCACAAGTATTAATGAATTTGATTTCATAGCATCATGATGTCTTGTTTCTCTCAGTGGGCTACCGCAATTCTTCCAGCAACTTGGCCAGGGTCTCTCTGTCCACTGGAAGTAATTCTCCTCCCACCCCCCCCCCCCCGGCGCACCCCCTAGGATCAAGGTCAATTGTGTTCATGCTCTGCAACAGCTGAAGAATATGGCTTGATACAGAACCACTGATCTTGCAGAAATGTGGTGGTCTGCTGCCATTCCTCTTGCTACCACCATAGATTCTACGGAAGCCTCCAACACCAAGACCTCCCCGCAAGTAGATTTTCCTTGCCATAGAAGCAGCTCTAATGTAGTACCAATCAGGGTCATAACGTGGAAGCTCTTTTGGTTTACAACATTTTAGAAGAGTTCAAACAGGAAAGTGCCATTACCAGTTTGGCACCTTAAGTCTTGTTTTCACAACATGAAATAGGGCATAAATAAGTTATCCCTTGCCAAATTCACCTACGACATTCATTAAAGTCTTTTTTGTGATGCAGCTTATTTTTAGGAAATGAGAAGTGCAGGTAGCTGCCTACTTTGGAAGATGTCAGATCCCAACAACTAAATGAAAAATAAGGAAACAAAATTTAGCGAACAAGTGAAAGCATAACATCTGAAACAAAACAATGGGCTGTTAATAGAGGATATAGGATGCTTGAAAGTGCTTTGATATGCACATTTATACAAAAAAGTGAGCCATTTTCCTATACAATTCAGATAAATAGAACGGCCAAAAAATTTTGAACCATTCAACCAGGGGACAAGAAGGACCATAATAGGAATTATTAATGGTAGATTCTAATAAGTTATTCCTACTTCTTCAAACGAAATAAACAAATGGATCTATTATTCTAATTAGTAGGCCTCAAAAGATGAGTATCAGATGTCTTTCGAATGGACCTATTAATTCCAATGCCCAAACCCACTTCCACAAACCAAAACAGAGAAATGCAGCAATACCATCAAATCAAACATTGTTAAGTTCATAAACCACATTCAACAAGATCCAATTTCAACAAAAACAACCAAATTTTATCTACAAAAGACAAAAATGAAACTATTGAAGATATATAGGAGAACATAAAGCTAAATCCTTTCATATAACATGAACTATCCACATATCTGGACTTTGTGTATAGCTCTGAATGCTGAAGCTAATTCAACAACTTGAATTTCAAGAAAGGGATGAGTTCTATACCTTGAGGGTAGTAGAATCTGAGGTCTCAAGTTGACAATTTCTCTTATCCAAATTCCTCTTCAGCTTATTTAATCCCTCGTCCATTTTCTTTGCTTTGGTTTCAGCTTCCTAGATGGGTAAATCTCATAAAAGATTTTAAAGTTCAAGACCCCACAGCAAAACCCAAAAGTTTGCAATCATTTCCTCCTATTTCACCATTTACATGGACACAAAGTTTGAATTACCTGGAGAGTTAGGGTTTCCTGAGCAAATGACTGTTCTTGGGAAGAGAGGTCACTTCGAACATCGTTGAGCTCAACCGCCAAAGACACCACGGTTCGCCAGAAACTTTGCTTCTTTTCGAGTTGAAGGATCTATCTCCTTATCTCTTCCTGTTGACATGGATAACGCTAAGGCGATGAAGATGAAGACGACGATGACTGTTGCCTCTCCGTCACCGATGATGACATCACTATCTAAAAAGTAATACACCACTAAATTTCAGCATGGAGGGAATATAGAACACATGAGTAAAACAAGACCTAGGAAATCTGAAAAACATAGTGAAAAACCTAAAGGGGGGTGAATTAGGTTTTTAGAAACTTTTTCTTCTATCAAAATTAAAAGCTCTTTTTATAAATTTGAAAGTTATATTGGTTTAGACAATTTATCAGACACATGGAATGCAATAAATGTCATACAATGAAATTTAACAAGATAAGATAATAAAATCAATAAACAAGCAAGAAACACAAGGATTTATAGTGGTTCAACTCACCCTTGTGAGTCTAATCCACTATCTAAGGTTCTCTACCTTAAGATTTCAACCAAATCCACTAATATCAATAAATCATACAAAGTTAGGGTTACAAACCCAAGTTTAACAAGCAATACAAACTAGGACAATCTATACCAAGGATTTTGTGTCACAAAGACAACCTAGTGGAAACCAAATCAAACTAGGATAACCCTCTCCAAGGGTTTTGTATCACAAAGACGACCTAGCAAAACACAAATACAATGAGTAGAAATGGGTTTAGGGAACACTAACTTGCGAGTGAGATGAATACAAATTAAGCCCTAGCAAATCCCCTTTGATGATTCTTGATGAAGAGTAAATAAATCATAGAACAAAAGTTGCTTTGCCTTCTCTCTCAAATAAATGTTAAGAATATAGGCTTTGTGTCTCAGTTATAATGTGAAAAAATGGTTGAAACGCCTTTTATAGAACATAGAAATATTGTTCCTAAAGGATAGATTTTGTCAGTTTAAGACGTTGAGGAAGATAAAAACGAACGGTCCATTTTGTGAAAATTTGGGTACAAAACTTGTCCAATAGCGTTTTGGACGGTCCATTCTTTCGCATGAGAGTCCAAAAGTTTTCCAACATCATTAATTGATATTAAATCACTTTTGAAGCTTAATCTCACTATTTTGGACTATCCATTTGAGATAAAATCATTTGTAAACATTTTTCATTTTAAAGACAACATATTTAAGAAACATTTTAGTACTCAAATAATAGTAAAGATCTTTATCAAATATTTGCTTGATAATGTAAATAAATAAAACCATTTATAATTCATATTGAAAATCATTTTAAGGATCATTTGAAAATTCATTTTAAAATCAATTTTAAAATCAAGAATCATCAATATAAATAAGACTTGGTACAAAGATAAACTAATTACCCAACCAACCTTCCTAAACCAGTTCTTCAAACTTATAAAATTTTGAACTTTTGGAAGATTTCCTCATTAAGCACCACAAATCAAATGTTGAAGAACACTTTGATGTATTTCGATCACCTACTAAAAATAAACTTTTGAATCTCATTAGTCCTTAATTTGTTATCATCAAAATAAAGTTAATTAAAAGCCTATTAGGGCTTTCAATCTCCCCCTTTTTGATGATGACAAACCAAAAGAAAATTAAACACATGAATACATCAAAATTGGATTATAAAAGTATATAAATCAAGTAAGCATAACTCCCCCTCAATATATAGCCAAGTTAAGTTAAAGATAATCAATAAAAAGCAACTCAACTAACCTAATGACCCAAAATACCTCCAAGCCTCCTTCCTTCCAAAATAATGTGAGGTATAGAAAACTATAAATAACACTAAGCTCCCCCTCACTTATAGAAGCAAAATTTTTTAAAAAAATTTGACAGAGTTTCCTCTGTATTTTAATGTTTCCAATCCTGAAAAAGTATACCAAGCAAGCCTCAAGCAGTTCATATAACATCTCAAACATTTAGTGCACAAAATATATAAGCCATAAGACTTATTTCAACTTCATGCACAACTATACCAAGTCATATATATAATTTTTTTTTTTTTGCCAAAAAAATTTTTCATCAAATATACTAATCACAGCTTTAATATTCTAAACGATTTATTTCATCAAGGGTTCAAAAGCTTTGTAAAGATAGTCACAAGGTATCTCATTTAATAATATTAATTTTTAACTCCAACAAAATATCTTCATTGCAACTAATCAAATAATAAAGACATAGTCAATGATTTAGGCAATTGAAACAATACAGCCATAGCATAACAAAAATAGGTTGCAATACCATAATCAGGAAATTGACCTTCATCGCCACAGTGTCAACCCAAAGTAACGAAACCAAAAATCAGTGGGATTTTCTCCCCCTTTTGACATCATCAAAACCAGAATCAGAAGACATATTCAACAACACAATCATTCAGAGTCACTGACATATGCATCAGCACCAGAGAGAGTTTCTTGATGCAGTCCAAGGGTCTTTAAGGTCTCTGTCGGAGCCTTTCGTAAAGAACGACGAGGTGAAACTGGTAGCTTTTGTTTCCCTTTGTCTCTACATATGATAGTTTCAATATTCTTGACACAGTGCAATAAATCATGACACTCATCCTCATGGTTTTCAAAAGCTTTGAAGTCATCAATGCGACAGGCCTTATTTTTTCTGATATAACGCTGCATATCCTTGATGTTCTAGTGAACTTCTATATATTTCAATGACAACCCTTCCACTTTTTCATTCAAGATTACAAGGGACGGATCCATTTTATCAATCTTACCATCAAGGCTTTGCAAGAATTAAATTATAGATCCGGAAGAGTCTTGGTAGGTGCTTGAACTAGGACTAGCAAAAGTAGGCAAATGTTCATGATTCGCAGCTTCATCTACAGTGGCGCCTCTCCGAAGAGCGTCAAAACTAGCAATAATGTCATCATCTATATCATCCTGTTCAAAGTGTCTGGAGAGCTTTCTTTTCTTTTCAGCTAGAGAGGGAACACGCTCTCTCCATAGAGTTGAAGAGACTTCACTTTTATATTTCCAGTGTCCGTCAATGTATCCAATGTTCATCCGAATCAAAGTTAAGGAATTTATCACAGGCCCACTGTATTCGCCATTCACAAGTGGAATATCATCACAAGTTTTAAACACACGGTCAACAATTAGCCATATGGAAGACTTCGATTCTTGGCTTTAATACTCCAAAGCATATGTTCAATGGCAATTTTTCCAAAATCCATAGACTTCCCACAGACAAGCAAATACATCAAATAAATATGCATATAATTCACAGTAGTTTTATGGCCATGATTAGTAACAATAATTTTGCTAACCAGAAAGTGAAGGAGACGATGCCAGACCAAGTAAGATGTAGCAGCAGTTATGTCTTTGTCAATAGAATTCTTGGAAAAAAATTTTTTACAAAATCATCATAATTGAATTCACGATTTTTTGAAGCAATATTCATGCAATAATCAAATTAGTCACCACCCACTACTCCAGCAACATGATTTATCAAGTCAGGTGTAATTTGTAAACCAGACCCATTTATTCTAGATGTCCAAAAATTTGTATTTTCATTTTCCTTCAAGATTGCATAAAATTCATAGATATATTCCAAGTAATACTCATCACAAATGGAAAGCAAAGGATTCCAAATAATATTTTTAAACATGCTGATCAATCTGCTATTTTTAAAATTAGGTAACTCATCAAGTTTAACAAAAGCTCCAGGAATTATCGTTCTTTGCTTCTTATTAAAAGATTTGAAGGTAGCCTTGGCCTTACTATCCACAAATTGACTGAAAGTTCTCCCTTTTCCATTCTTGGAGACCACCATCTTGCCTTTGTTTTTACCATTTTTATCTTGACTGCGACCCCATCTTTGTAGTGATGACTAAGTATGGAGACAGTAGAGCTGTGCCGGTGATAGTGAAGGTCTGTTGTGGTAGTGAAGAACAGGGGGCTGGGAACGAAAGAAGGGAAGAAAGAAGAAGAAAGGGAAAGGAGAGATGGGCTACAAAAGAAAGAGAGAGAAATTTTTTTTTTTCAATAGTGATAAAGTATAATAATAAGAAAAGGGAATGGGTTGCGTTGGAAAGAGAGAAATTTTTTTTTTAATTTTTTAAAATAATAATTAAGTATATAATAAGAAAAGGAATGGTCTCCACGTTGGAAAAAGAGAAAGAATTTCCCCCCCCTTTTTTAATATGAGTTATAATATAATAATTTTATTATTATTATTATTATTTTATAGTTAGTGATTGATGAGTCACCTGTGAATTTGTCCTCTTCTTCTTTTTTTTTCTAATAATTTAATAATATTATTAAATTTTTCATTAAATTTATATTAATTTTTTTAAAAATAGGAGCCTCAATAAGACATAGTTTTGAGGCTTATTACAAGAGCTTCGAAGATGAAGAAGGCATTAATCACATTTCTACAAAGGAAAGAAGATCAACTTGATTTTGAAGCCATATTTGAAAGGACTAATCTTGATGAAGATGTTGAAACTTTAAAGCTATGGAATATCACTTCAATTGAGCCTAAAATCAAGCATGAAGATGCCAAGGGCTTGTAGAAAGAAGACATTAACATGGAATCATGAAATACAAGCAAAATGGAGAGGAAATGATGAAGGAACATGGTTGTTTGGTGCACCTGTCCAGTAGTGTATCATAATTTCGTCCATTTTGGTTTTAGTTAGGAAATTTCACATTTTTAAGAGGTCTTTTATGTCTTAGCACTCCTAACTTAAACTATTAGGTTTTCTTTCAAAATTAGACTAAAAATACTCTCTTATTAGTGTTGGGATAGCAGAATTTTTTGGAGAACACAAACACTTATGTTTTAGTTTCTTAAGTTTGAGAAGATCAAACTTGTTCTTTTGGCGAGTTCTTGAGAGACTCTTCTTAGAGTTCGTGAGGGGCTGCACAAGTTGCTTTCAATCACTTATGTTAGGGTATTGAATAATCTACCAAATCAAGAGATTGGTTGATGAAGATTTACTTCATAGGTTAATCTAACTAGCCATTAAACCTTTTGATGAATTCTTGAAATTTTCATGTCTTGTTCTTGAAAATTTGAACTTCAACAATCTTGGATCACATCAGAAACTCTCTCGGTGCTGATGCATATGTCTGTGACTCTTAATGAGGCTCCTGCTCTTCTGCCACTACTAATTTAATCTTTTTTATGATGCCAAAATGGGGAGAAAAATCCTACTCATTAATCCTATTGATTACTTCTCTCTGTTATGTTTTTGGTACTATGGCATTGAAAGGTTGGGTACATTTATGTTTTTTTTTGCTGTTGAAACTATTTTGTTAAATTTTTGATTATGGTATTTGGAACCTATTTCTGTTATGCTATGGTTGTACTGCTTGAATTGCCTAAATTACTGATTATGATTAGTAGTTGATTAGGTCCTATGAAGACATTTGTGTTGGTGTTAAAAATTGATATTATTGATAGAGACACTTAGTGGCTTACTTTACGAAGTTCTTTTTTTTTTTTTTTTTTTGTTGAACTATTGCTATAATTGGCTTGTTTTGTTCTAAAGCTAGGTCGGCATATTTGATAAGAATGGAGCATGAAGCTGAAATATAACTTTTGTCAACTTTTGAAATGTTTATATCATAGAACAAATGATTGACATGTTATATAAATTGCTTGGGGCTTGCTTGTAAGATTTTTTTTCAAGTTTTGAAATCTCTATCGATAGAGGAAACTCTGTCAAAACGTTTTAAAAATTTATGTCTATTAGTGAGGGGGGCTTATTATCAAATTATCTTTTCATAACCTCACATTACGTGGAAGGAAGGAGGCTTGGAGGTAGGTTGGGCTAGATGAGTTACTTTTTATTGTTTATCCTTAACTTGGCCATACATTGAGGAGGAGCTATGCTTACTTGATTTATGTACTTTTATCTTCCAAGTCAATGTATTCATGTGCTTAATTTTCTTATGGTTTGTCATCATCAAGAAGGGGGAGATTGAAAGCCCTAATAGGCTTTTAATTAACTTTATTTTGATGATAACAAATTAAGAAATGATGAGATTCAAAAGTTTGATTTTTAGTAGGTGATTAGAATACATCAAAGTTTTCTTCAACATTTGTTTTGTGGTGCTTAATGAGGAAGTCTTCCAAGAGTTCAAGATTTTACAAGTTTGAAGAACTAGTTTGAGAAGGTTGGTTGGGTAATTAGTTTTATCTTTGTACCAAGTCTTCTTTATGTTGATGATTCTTGATTTTAAAATTGATTTTTAAATGATTTTTAAATAATTTTATTTGTTTAAGTTATCAAGCAAATATTTTGATAAAAGATCTTTACTATTATTTGAGCATTAGAATATTTCTTAAATAAGTTGTCTTTGAAATGAAAATTGTTTACAAATAATTTTATCTCAAATGAATAGTCTAATTTAGAGAGATTAAACTTCAAAAGTGATTTAATATCAATTGATGATGTTAGAAAACTTTTGGAAGCTCATGCAAAAGAATGAGTAGTCCAAGACTTTGAAATCAGAGTCCAAAACGCTACTTGACAAGTTCTAGAAGCAAAACTTAACTGAATGGACAATCCATTTCTATGAGAGTCCGTGTCCAAAACTAGCAAAATATAGTTGATAGACACTATTTCTCTCTCCTCTATGAAAGGTTGTTTCAGCCATTTTTTAGTCACCCAGACACACAGAGATGATATTTTGCACATACATTTGAGAGTGAAGGCTGAACTACTTGGATTTTATTATCTCCTCACTCTTCATGCAGAATCATCAAAAGGGGATTTGTTAGGCTCAACTTGTACTCTCAACTCACTCCAAAAAGGAAGTGTTCTTTGTACTCATTTCAAATCTCTATTGTTTGATTTGTTGTGTTTTGGTTATCTAGGTTGTCTTTGTGACAAAATCCTTGGAATGGATTGTCCTAGTTTGTATTGATTGTTAAACTTGGGTGTGTAACCCTTGGTTTGTATGTTTTTTTTTTTATATTAGTGGACTTGGGTGAAATCCTAAGGCAGAGAACCTTAGGTAGTTTACTAGATTTACAAGGATGAGTTCAACCACTATAAATCCTTGTGTTCCTGGTTTAATTATTGCTTTCATTGTCTTATCATGTTAAATTTCATTGTATGACATTTATTGCATTTCAAGTGTTTGACAAATTGTCTAAACCAAAATAACTTTAAAATTCATAAAAGGAGCTTTAAATTTATTTTAAGAAAAAGTTTCTAAAACCTAATTTGGCCCCCCCCCCGCGTTCGGTTTTTCAGAATGAAGTAACAAGATGAAGGAAAATCACAGCAGATACCTCAATTAGATTAAAATAGAGAAGGGGCATAGAAATGATGTTTCAAGGGTGCATGGACGAACAAAATTAATTTTGGAATTCATGGGCAGCATAGAAATGATGCAAGCAAAAACCATAAAGATAAAAGCACTTACTTGAAAAAAAGATTAAAAATCATCTATCTTGTGTTCCGTTTTTTGCAAACTAGTACCCTCAACATCAAATTCGAAGCTGTCAATTTGATTTTGTAGCTCGCTTACCTGTTCATGGACTAAAGAAGCCAAGGCAAAGATACCATAATTTGTTACTAACAAAGTAATAACATGATATAAGTTATTTTCTAATAATACTTCTTTTGTAATAAGATTTCAATTAGTATTTTAATTAGTTACTTTAGAGTAAATATGAGTCCTATTATGACTTAGTTAGGTTTTGATTGTTTTAGTTAGTTACTATAACTTTAATAAAAGTCCTACCATGACTTCGTAATGTTTAGAACAAGTCTTGGACTGTAAATACATTCTGTCATTAAAACTTTTATACAATTCATTATTCAATACAAGATATTCTTTTCTCTTATGAGAGTAAATTCCTTCAAGATAAAAAATGATCTTTTGTGAGAGTTTCACATAGAACTTCTTAGGGTTCTTGAGAGACTTTCTTAGGAGGCTTACTAGTACTTTGGTTTGGGGTGTAGGGAGTTTCTATAAATTTGTAGATCTTGGTCAATCTATTCCAAACTTGAATCGTTGACGAATTCGTTGGAATTCGATTCCCCATTGAGACGTTCTTTAGGGTTGGGCCTAGAGTTGAGAAACTTCAACCTTGAGGATCGCATCATTTTGGTATCAGAGCTTAGGTTTCAACAAAGGTTTGACTATCTTGTTTGTTTTTTTCTTGTTTCTTGCCTAAAGATCATATCTTTCTCTTCTTTGAAACTCATATGGTCTTATATGTGATTTGTTTTGTTCTTTACATCTATCCTAATTTATCTTTGTGATCAAATTGTGTTGTTGTGAAGATTAAATTGTGAAACTTGTTATCTTTGTTGTTAAAGTTGTACAAAAAAATTAAGTTGTTTGAAAAAATTAAAAGAGAAAAAAAAAGTTGATCGAAAAGAAAAAGGAAGAGAAAATCGAAAATTCTAGGCATAGTTGAAATTTGAAATTTGTGAAAACTTGTTGAAATTTTTTGGTTGGAGTTTTAGAAATATTGTGAAAGAAGAATTGAAGTTGAATTGAGATTGTTTGAATCCAAGATTGAGTTTCTTGAATTAGTTATAATTGAAAAGTTGCAGAAAATTTTCTTTTTGATCACAAACTCTTTGAACTCCAAGTTTATCAAAACTACCTATTTTCAAATTCTTTGATTCTTAAAAATTTATTTGATCAAAATTTGCTGATTAACCTAATTCTTTGTTATTCTAACAATCTTTGATTCTTATTTGTGGTATTCTTTGACTAATTGACAAGACTGTGGAAGTTTCTTGCTTCTTGAATTAGAGTGGTTGCAAAGCCTCGATAGAGTCAATTAGGAGCCCCAAAGAAGTTCAAGAGAGGTAAAAGACTGAGATAGGAGAGATAAAAAAAAACCTAAATATGAGTGTAAGCACGAGTGATAAGTGAGGATATACATATTCCCTTGTTTTTCTTGATTGTTCTTTTTTGTAGGTGAATCATGTATAGAACAACTTCTCAAGCATCTCATTATGGAGAAAGATGGAGATATGAATATGAGGAAATTGAAGAAGAAGATTATTATGACAATGAAGAGTGGCCAAGAAGATATGGTAGAAAAAGAGGCCACAGTATATATCTTGGGAGCCAACATGTGACCATTCTGCCTTTCCATGGTATGAAAGTTCCGGAAGCTTATATTGCTTGGGAACAAAAGGTAGAACTCTTTTTCAATTGTCACAACTACTTGGAAGAAGACAAGATGAAGTTAGTTGTTGAAAGTTTTAAGGGCTATGCATTAGCTTGGTGGAGTCAATTGGAGGATAAGAAAGAAGTTCGGGTAGAATATCTATTGTTTCATGGGAGGACATGAAAACGACCATGAGTTATAGGTATGCTCAAAAACTCTACTACAAAATTTTTACTCAAGGTAACAATAGTATGTTAGAGTACTATGAAGAGTTGGAGATTGCCTTGAAGAAAGCTAACATAATTGAGGATGACGAGCATGTAAAGAATAGATTTCTCAATGGTTTGAATGAAGAGATTGGGGAAGAAGTAGAGCCATATGACTATGATTATTTAGAGGATATAGTATAAATGGCCAATAATGTTGAAAGATATTTGAAGAGGAGGAATTCAATCTATGAGAAATCTCATGGAAGTTCAAGTTAAGGAAATTCTTCATCAACTAAAGTGCAAGGTGATTGTTCTAAAGAAAAGGAATTTCATCCCAAGGAACAAAAAGTTGAAGCTAAGTTAGATGATATGACGCCACTTCAAAAAGTTGTGAACAAGGAGCAAATACAAGAGACTCCAATTGTGAAAAGAGAAGAATCGCCCACAAAGAAAATGAAAGAGTTGACAAGCGAGCTGAAAAATGAGGAGAAAAAAAAAAGTAGAGCTTGATTCGCACCCTAACCCAAGTGTAGAAAAGCCCTAAGAAGTTCTACAAGAACCCTAGAAGAGTTCTAGAAAAAACTCAGAAGAAAGACCATTTTGATCCATAATTTCGGCACTCTCTATGGAGAATTATGTTTTTCATTCAAATGTTGATTAATGTAAATACATTGTAATGTTCTATTTATACCCATAAGCTACTTAAACCTAATAGGAAGTAAAATACATAAAAACCCTTACTTAAAATTAAATGGTCAAATAAACACCTAAAACATTGTGACCAAAATTTCTGAAATTTGGTCATGTGTTACATGGCTGGTCAAGGTCCATTTCAAGCCCTCCAAGTTGATTTATAAGCTCTTTATTCTCTCTTAAACTTCATTAAAACCTTGAGCTTTAATCACATTAAAAGGCTTGCTCAAAACCACTTCATCTTGGAGTGTTCTTCTTTGAAGAATGGCCTCAAAATTAATTAGTTCTTCTCTTCCTTGAATAAAGATCATCAATGCTTGTCTTAATTTTCAATTGTTCAGATTTGGTCTCTTTTTTTTTGTACTTTTCATTTTTAAAAATGGAAGAAGAAGAACAAACACTTAACATCTTGAATCAACCCTTGTTTTTGGCCCTAGGCAAGATCCACACAACAATAGATCACAACAGAAGAAGTAGGATAGATTTAATGGAACAAAACACAAATCACAAACTTAAGATCATAGATCTTCAAAGAAACAAATATGATCTTAATACTAAACAAAGAAAGCAATTAAGATAGTCCAATCTAAGATGAAAAACCTCAAGCTCTGATACCAAAATGATGTGATTCATGCAAGGAAACTTTCTTCATCAAACATAAACACATCAATTGAAAAACTTACCCAAGACTTCATCAAAGATTATGGTTAGTTTATTGACCTATGTCCGCATGCAACATCAACCAATGACTTGTGTTCGGTAGACAATTCACACCCTAACCCAAGTGTAGAAAAGCCCTAAGAAGTTCTACAAGAATCCTAGAAGAGTTCTAGCAAAAATTCACATTCACACATTTATAAGTATTAAGATGAAGTTGTTACATTTAATAATGTATCACGGTCCATTATTTAGTCCTCCAAACTGATTTTTAAGCTCTCTTTTCGATGTATTTTGAAGCTCCTTAGTCTCTCTTAACTTCATTAAAATCTTGAGCTTTGATGACATTCAAAGGCTTGCTTGAAACCATTTCATCTTGGAGTGATCTTCTTTGAAAAATGGCATCAAAATAAATTAATAATTCCTCTCTTCCTTGAATAAAAATCGTCAATGCTTGTCTTAACTTTAAAGCTCTTTATCTTGTAATAGGTCCACTTGGTATTAATTCCCAATCTCCTCAAAGATTTGTCCTCAAAATCTTCAAGTCTTGAAATATAAACTTTATCTTTATAAGCATATTTTCAAGTTGTTTCAATCAAAGCTCCTTGGTCTCTATCATTCCCCCCTTCTTTGAAAAGATTCGTCCTCGAATCTTCAAG
>JAWZTD010000082.1:8981094-9008288 GCA_035221335.1 Echites panduratus
TGACGGTTGAAATTCAAAAAAAAACAAAATTTTATAAAAATGTCATTAACGATCATTTATCAAAAAAACTATAAATACTCCCTCTCACACTCTCGAAAATCAATAAAAAAAACTTTCTAATTTGTACTCTAATCATTCTTATATTTTACTTCTCTCTTGATGATGTAGAATTTAATTTTTGGCAAGAAAAGTTTGGATTTATGAGCTGATATAGAAATTTGAAATTTCCATCTTTCATAATTTATAACCAATTCTTTCAAATTTCAAGTTGGCTTTTCTTTACTTATCTTCTATTTATTCATTTTTATCTTGTATAGTTTGTGGGAAGATATATGTTCATAAAAGTGAGAGTGGGACTGGAACCTTGACTCGACATTTGAAAAATGAATACTTCACTTTTAATAAGGATTTGCAAAAAAAAAAAGAAAAAGGAAATAGTGTAAAAGGGGGAGGGGAGAGGAATTAAGTGATAATTTTTGGTTTGATAAAAAATTTGTTAGGAAAGAAATTGCTAAGTAGACAATTGAATAAAATCTTCTTTTTGGAATAGCAAAAATCCAAAGTTTTAATAGAATGGTTGGGTCCCACTTGGACAAAGGCATACTTGAGGTCCCACTTCGACGTTTTATTTTTATCCTACCAAGTGCAATCGTCAACTAAGAGCACAATTGTAGAGCCACCAAGATTAAGCAATGCATCTCGATCGAATAAGTTCAACCTTTGGTTGACAATCATGAATCCAACAAAAAAAATCCAAGAATGGAGGTTCATCATTTTCCTTAAGAGGTAGCTTGAATGAGTTGGTAATTTATAATATTGTGACTCAAGTGATAGTGAGTAGCAAAGACTCAGATTTTGAAAATTTGGAAAGGTGGAAATTTAATGAATCCATTTATCCGATTTCATTAAGATTGGCATGGGATGTTTTGACTTCACTTGTTTCGACTGTGGCATCGAAAAATGCTTTCAATGAAAATGAGTAAAGATTAGATGAATCAAAAAGTGTCGTGACATCAGATACTTTGAAAGTTCTCATGTGTTCTTCAGATTAGATCAAATCAGAAAATAGGGTACAAGAAGTGTATCCTTTGATTGATTATGATGAATTAGATTTTTATGGAGAACAAACTTAAAAAAGGGATACTAATGTATATATAAGTGAAATGTAATTTTTTTATATATTTGTAATTTTTCAAAAACACTTATCCTCTATTATTATATTTTTATTATAATTTTTTATCTATGAAGGTTTAGTTAAAGAAGTCTCCTCCTTTATAATTTTATTAATTTTTTATTAATAAATCCTATAATAGTTAATGCCAGACCTCCCATCATCTTTAAGGGTGGTTTTTTCTAATTTTCAAACATTTAATTCTAATAGATTTTTGATTAACTTTATTTTGATTTCAAATGTTACCCAACAAAAATTTTTATTAAGTTTTGAAAAATATTAAACTTAAGTTATTCTAAAAAAAAATTATAAAGTTTTAAATTCAAATTACTTAACTTTTAAAAAATATTAAACTTAAAATTTTTAAAAAATAATTTCAAGTAAAAAAAATATTAATTTCACTTTGAAAAGTCAAAAGAAAAAAAAAATTGTCAGGCCAGCAACCCGCCCGACCCAACTAGTTGGGAAGAAAAGGAGTTTATTTTAATGGTAAATGAATATTCATTAAATTAAAATATATAAAATTACACTGTTGGACTAATGAGTCAGACATTTTCATCCAAAGGTAATTTTTTTTATATATTACACTATTGAAAAACATTTTATTTTGTTGTTGATCATTAATATATCACATGCCAGCTGATTTTTATTATTAAATTTAAAAATAATGTTTTTAAAAATATTTTACATTCATTTCTGCTTAGAATGCATCGAACAAAAATGTTATTAATTCAATGGGTCTTCAATTAATTTAATTCATATTAGTTCAAAGTCTATCAATCATTCAATTCTTTTAAACATTTGAAAAGAATCCGAGTTTCATAGTTTAATAGTGGTTACCTAAAAATTCATTTTAATTTAAGGAAACAATTATTGAATATTATTACATAACATTTTAGATGAAAATAAATTTTCTATAATTGATTATTGATATCTGAAAATTCATTCAATTTTAATTAAGATAACTACAAAAAATTATGAAACAATTTTTTAAAAAATGTAATTCAAATTTATTATACATAAAATTATACTTAAAAATTAATATAGAACTCATAAGAGACATCATTTAACAATATATTTCTAAATTTGTTTTTATCTAAAGCATTACAGTTATCTTGCAAATCATTGTTGTTTTGCTAGTTTATTAATAGAGAAAATAGAGAAAAGTACATATCAACTATGTAAGTTTAAATCATAATATCCATAAACTTTGTTTTCATCTATTTATACATATAATAAATTTGTATTCATCTTTGTATACCCTACCACTATATCTCACGACAGAATCTGATCATTTTTGTCATGTGACTTGCACATGCTTCTATTTTAGGGGTAAAACAGTCACTCCGAGACCCAAGCCAAGCCAATAAATAAAAAATAGTTCATCTTCTTCCTTGGACCTTCTTGTGTTTATCGTTGCATTCCTATTCAAACCCTATTATGAATTTCTAAATCCATAAAAAAGGATTAAACAGATTTAGTCTGAAATTTTAAGAGGATAGAAAAATCCAAAACATAATGGAAAGAACGAAACAAATACCTTATCATGGATGTGCCTATAATTTAGGGTATTTGTTAAACCGGCATTGTAGTTAGAGGTGATAATTGAGAATTTGAATCGGGAACTAGGGTAACTTGCCCAATAGCAAGTTGGGTCTTGAAGTGACTAATTTGCCCTTGAAATAGAGGCATGTGTAAGTCACATGACAAAAAGTGGCCGGATTCACGAGATATGATGTGGTAGGGTATAAAAAGATGAATGTAAGTTTATTATGTATATAAATAGATAAAAACAAAGTTTATGAATATTATGAGTTAAACATAAATACTTAATGTACACTTTTCGCTATACCCGTTATTAATATAATGTTTGCTTTTTTCCCTTTTCTCTCTTTCTTTTAAACTAGTTAAGTTTCCATGCAATGAAAAAAAAAATTTAAATGTAGTAATATATCATTTGGAGTGTGGTATAATTTACATTGAATCATTCCTTATCTGGCTTTTTCTCCTTCATTATTACTAGTTAGGTTGCTTATGCAATGAACACAACTAAATGTACAAGTATTTTATATATTGTGATATGAAGCGTATAGTAATTTACAAATATAGTTTTTAAATATCTATTATATATATATATATATATATATATATAAAGTCCCAAAGTTAGAAAAAAACATCCATTTTTGATTGCTTTATGAATTCTAAACCTGCCATTCAAATAATATTTTTCTTCAATATTATTAGGTTTTAAAATTTAATAAGTTGATAGATAGGTCTCTTTCTCTTCTTGAACTAATTTTTAAATTCAATTTGAGTAACGGATAAGAAAATCTCTTTATCTTCTCCAAACTTATCCCATATTCCTATAAAAATTATCATTTCTTTATTTGCATTCTCCTACCTTCACAAAGGAATTAAAGGAATGCATGAGAAAAATTGAAGGTACATATAATTTGTTTTTTTAATTTGGGTTTTTGGATTTCTCAAAATTATTGAGAGACTAATCTTTTCCCAGACTTTGAAAATGGCTAGCATGGTGATTGATATGAAGAGAAGCAGACCAACTTGAAGACAATGGTTTCGCAATTGAGATTGATGGAGCATTATGTGATTAATATTTTTCATATATCTGGCAATTATTGCACCAAAGACATGCACAAGGCAAAGATCTCCCATGCATATTGCTTAATGTATTTTTGCTATTTTTGGATTCTATCAATAATGAAAAAATATATATGTGTGTAATTGAGGTGAAAAAACATAGTTATTTTGAATTATTATTGATAAAAATAAATAAAACAACGTTATTTTGATATTATTAAGAATGCAATGAAACAATTCAAAAAAAAAAATATTATTTAAAGATATTATTATTAAAAATTATTATTTTAATTTTCTAAGAAAAAAACTTGTGCATTGCAAGAGCAAGCAACTTAATTAAGAACAAGCATCCAAGGGTATGATCAAGTGGCTCTGATGTAAAGCTTGTATAGTAGAGGTCGTGGGTTCAACTCGATTTTATTGTGAATTCTAACCTTGATGAGTTTGCAATTATCAGCTGTATAGTATAGATGCGTACATGAATCTGGGTTGGACACCATTTATAAAAAATGGAAAAAGAGCTAATTAAGAACAAATTAGGATAGTTATATGTTTCTAGAAAATGTCATTTAATAGCATTTATTAGTTATTATGGCTCATTGAATTCAATTTAATAGGAATCCTAAATTTGTAGAAATACATGACTTAATTAATTACTCCCTCTATCATACAATATTAGGCATTAAGCATAATTTCATATGGATTAAGGAGTCTTAAATGTAGTTGTGTTATATAAAAAATACTCTTTTTCTCATTTTTTCTTACATACATTTATCTTTTTTTATTATAAATGAATGAATATATCAATGAAGGGTAAGAATGGAAAAAAATATTATAATGATGCATTGATAATCGTAAAACGACTTATATTGTGTGATAAAGAAAACATATTAAAACGATTTATATTTTGGAACTGATTGAGCATATCTTATAAAAAAGAATTTATTTATTTTTAATATTGTTCAACTTTTTTTTTTTATTAATTAGGTTTTAAAAAAAAATTTCTTGTTGACCATTTTTTCCTTTTCCGCTATTGCAAAATGGAAACAAAGTGACTCATTGATAAATAATAATCAATATTCAATTTTACTAGTCAATAATGATATGCTTCTAGAATTTCTAATTTGAAAAGTAATTAAGTTTGAAAATTTGTCACATATTTTGTTTTTCAAGTAATAATAACTATTTTAAACTCATAATTTTAAAGAAATGAGATGCACTAGAAATAATTACCTTGAAGTTCAAACAGCTACCAAGATAGTAATCACATTTACATTTATATTTATTTATATTCTAGTTTTTGTCTTTAAGTGAACAACTATCCCTATATCTCTCTTCCAATTAAGGCATCAAAATGGGATAGACAAAAATCTAAAACTCCATTATTACATGTGACAAAAGAACTAATCTTCCAAGTTCTTTTTGTTGCATGCTCCTTGGATTTGGAATACTGAGCAGTACATCATCAAACCCATAAACCTCAAATTTATCTTCCACATTTATTCACTAGTATATAAAAAAAAAAACAAGAAAAAGATCATTTCATACTTTATTTGAATTTATTATCCCCTTTTTTCCAGAATATATTTTCAAAATTTAAAATTAAATACCTCATTTTAAAATTTGAATGAAAGATTTTAATTTATTATGGTTTTTAATATAACAATATTAGTTTATATTTAAATTTAAGAATAATTACATATGTCTAAAATAGAAATAAAGAATAGACAAGTTATACATTTATGACAGAAAATATATATGAAAAAGATTTGATCTAAAATAGAAATAAAGAATAGACAAGTTATACATTTATGACAGAAAATATATATGAAAAAGATTTGACCTAATTCATCTCAACATCACCGTGTCAAATTTCTTAATAATTTTTTAACCATTTTAAAAAATAAAGTATTTAATCTTTTACTACTGAAAATGAAAATAATATTTTATTTACAAAATTATTATTGATATATTCTAAATTACATGATATATTTCTCATCCCCAATATATGTATCAAATGCATTGGATATATAGTTGGAGATATATCAAAAAGAAAAAAAGTATAGATATAGATACATAGCAACAAATTAAGGGTGATATTCGTGCCACAAGTTTAGGCATCGATCTGATTCCGAGAGGACAAGCGGGGGAAGAAAAGCCAGATAAAGTGGGGAAGGTGATGTATGGAAATTGTACGTAAAGAACTCAAGGAATGGAATGCTTGTATTGTATGTGGACTCATATTTTTTATGAGCAAATAGATTAAAAAATGTGGGAATATATACAATTATACATAAATTAATGGGTAAATGACGCCGACGGCCAACCAAAGCCAATTCATTGTTGGAGACTTTTCTTCTGTATAGACCCTCCATTCAGGACTCCACTGCCCCAAAAACCTTTTTCCTTTCTCCTCTTTAATTTGCTCTGGTACTCTTTCTCCCGGTTAATAATTCTTTAGCTAAGAGGTAAGAATTATGGGTTCATCTGATTTCTCTCTTTCTCAATGGTTTAAGTCTTCTTCTGGGTTGGATTTTAATCCCTTTTTTTTTTTTTTGTGTGGGTGTGTGTCAAATGACTGAGCTGAAAACCTGAACCGTGATGGTGTAAGAAGTTTAATATCGTTCATTTAGATCTTTGTTGATGGGTACTGGGTGTTTTTTTTCCGTGTTTTTTGTTATCTATATTTTAGTTTGATCTTTGTTTTTCTTAATTGTTGATTTGGTCTTTGTTTGCTGTTTGATGACAATTATATGTGCATTTTCCATTTTGTTATTTTTTTCTTGAAAATTTCATTGGATTCTTTGTCCAAGTTTCATAATTTGAATGTTTGATGTATGTTTAAGAAATGTATAACGAGTGACTGAATAAAGGATGAGGTTATTGGTCGGTGAAGATGATCACCGAAAGTTTGCTTCTGGGGGACAGTTCTCTTGTTGTATTTTCTAATTATTGGTTAGTGAAATTCATATCCGGGTTTTCTCTGTCGCTGCATTTAGATCAACTGGAATTGAATTTCCCGTCACTGAATTTTGAGGTAAGCATGAACATCCATCCGGCAAGAAAACTTTCACTATCGTTCGAATGATCCTTCTTTTGTGTTTTATTCCTGAAGCTTTTGGTTGATTTTTTGTTATTAGTATTGTTGATGACTTCAGATGAGCAAGATTGCTGCATCTGTTTATAGAATTGATTGCTATGGTGTAATATCAGTCAATGGCTTATGCTTTAGAGTTTTGAATCTAATGAAGGTTGTATAGATTTCTGCAACTAAGAGATAGAATGTCTGGAGGAGGCACACAGAATAGCTTGAGAAAAACACTTGGAGCTCTGAAGGATACCACCACTGTCAGTTTGGCAAAAATAAACAGTGATTACAAGGTGAAAAAAGCACTCTGTTTGATTGTTTAATTCTTTCTTCTGTTATCATTCAATTGTGGGTTTTAACTAATAGACACATTGGATTTTGAGCAGGAATTGGACATTGCAATTGTGAAGGCCACCAATCATGTTGAGCGCCCTGCAAAAGAAAAACACATAAGAGGTATGCATCCTTCAAAATTTGAAATGAGATATGGTCTGATCTATTGGATGTAGTATTCACTTCTAGGATGGGTTGATCCGACTCTGTACCCCTTGTTTATCAGCTATTTTCGCTGCTGTTTCGGCTACAAGACCCAGGGCTGATGTTGCATACTGCATACATGCTCTGGCAAGGAGATTGTCAAAGACACATAATTGGGCGGTACACATTTCAATAACGAAAGACATTATTTTTTTATTTATTTTCATGATCATAGATTTTTTTAAATTTAGTTGTATTAATGAGATTTTTTGAGAGAATGTTTCTTATTTTTCTATTTTCTTGCTGAAGACATGCTACTCTTCCTAGAGAAGATGGACAATTTGTCTTTTGTTGTAACTATTAGCTGTAAGATAATATATTGTTTCTGTATGTTGCTAAATTTCCTGTTTGATACTAAATCAGCTTTCCATCTGTACACCTTTCTAGAAATTTCTGATTGATCCTTTATACTCTTGTCTTAAAATTGAGGATAATATTAAAATCATCAATTGCAATAGCTTGAAAGATAGAACTATCAAACTTCTCCAGCTTCTAAACTATTGGCAAAACAGAGCTTGAACCCCTCTATGCATAAATAATCTTTGTAAAGTACCCTAGAAACAGCATGATATGAAACAGAGCGTAAGAAAGTCATTTATGAATCTGATAGAAAGCGGATACTACCGTTATATGCTTTGTTCATTGGTGAGTGAATATTACCCCATTTATTGCCCATTATTTTGTTACTTTCCCATTCTGAGTTGTAACAAAATCTTTGTTCCGTTATATGCTTTGTTCATTGGTGAGTGAATATTACCCCATTTATTGCCCATTATTTTGTTACTTGCCCATTCTGAGTTGTAACAAAATCATTTTTAACTTTCAGGTTGCCTTGAAAACATTGATAGTCATTCATCGTGCTTTGAGAGAGGTGGATCCTACATTCCAAGAAGAACTTATTAATTATGGAAGAAGCCGAAGTCACATGCTTAACATGTCTCATTTCAAAGATGACTCTAGTCCAAATGGTAAACATGTACTTTTTTTCTTGCCCAATTTAATGAAAAATTCCAGAAGAAATGATTGTTTAAATGGATTATCACTTTGGTGCTCAGCTTGGGATTATTCTGCTTGGGTCCGCACGTATGCTTTATTTCTGGAGGAAAGGCTTGAGTGTTTCCGAGTCCTAAAATATGATGTTGAAACAGATCGTCCGGTAAGAGCTTTATATTCCTGGGCATGTGAACAACATTTTACAAGATTCACTGATGCATTTGATCCTTGGAATCTTTTTTTATCAAATTTAAGAATATACTTCTTTTGAACTGATAATTAATCCATGGATGTTTTTGTCCCATTGGTCAAATGATTTCTTTTTGTTTCTAAGGAGTATGTTCAGTGGGTTGGTAATGTGCTCTTTCTTTTTCTGACTGTTTTACTGAAGTTTCATGGATCATTTCATCTGACTGTTGTGGAGTTTGTGCATTAGTTGGTAGGTTTAATAGTGTTTTCTGTATTCATTATTTTGTCTTAATAATGTTACACTTAGCAAGTCTGTAAGAAGATTGCTTTGTAGCATATGCTGATTCTAGAATTTGCATTTGTGTCTCATTACACAATGCTATCTCTATAGAGTTCTTGCAGTTTACATAATCTCTTCCTGAGATTTATCCTTTTTTAATTGCACGATTGTTTCCTTCAATGACTCTCTTTCATACTATGCCTTTTTTTTTATCTTGTTTCCCCGAATATGTGCAAGTTGTTGTAATGAGAACTAAGCTTCTGCCCCTCAACCCTAATGTGACTTGCATCAAGTAATAATTTCCCAGTTCTTTTATCTTTTACTTTAATAACTGGAGATGTTATTCAGAGAACTAAAGATTTGGACACTCCAGAGTTGCTTGAACAAATACCTGCTTTGCAACAACTTCTTTTTCGTGTTCTTGGTTGTCAGGTAAATTTCAAACTTAACTCTTTCTGTGCAATTTCCTTGTGTTGACATTGCAAATTTCTTTGTCATGATGTCTCTAAGTGTGCACCATATCTTTATCATAGTTCATATCATTCTATATTGCAATCCTGATGGTGTTCTTTCTTCAGCCACAAGGAGCTGCAGTTCATAATTTTGTGATTCAGTTGGCACTTTCAATGGTAAGTAAACTCTTGCTTATAGTATAAGATCTAACCTGCAGCTAGTTTCTCTTCTCATTCGTTTTTTCCGTTACTCTGCAGGTTGCTACAGAGAGCATCAAAGTTTACAATGCCATAAGTGATGGTTCTGTTAATCTGGTTGACAAGGTAGAAAATAATTATATGGAATAGTATTGGCAATTCTAGAAGTCAGCTTCTGTGATTACTAAGTAATGCTAACTTGGTCTTGACAGTTCTTTGAAATGCAGCGACCTGATGCTCTTAGGGCTCTAGAAATATACCGGAGGGCTGGTCAGCAGGTATTACTAGATTCATTATAGATCTAGTAGATTTCCAATTGGCTGGTCAGCAGGGTGATGGTGGGGTTTCTTTTTTATAATAATCTTAATCATGACAAGTCTGGAACTTTTCTCCAATCCTCAGGCTGAGAGGCTATCTGAGTTTTATGAAGTATGTAAAAGCCTTGACGTTGGACGTGGAGAACGTTTCATCAAGATTGAACAGGTTGATTCCTTTTTAAATGCCTTGCCTTAAAAAAAGAAAAGGAAAATGCTTCCATGATAGAGTTTAATGACATGTATTTTTATTCTTTACTGAAGCCCCCAGCATCATTTTTACAAGCCATGGAGGAGTATGTCAGAGAAGCACCTCGAAGTTCAACAGTTCGCAGGGATTCGGTACTAAAGCCCCTTTCATCTTGTTAACTGATGGGTTAATAGGCATGCATATATAGGAAAGATATGACATAGATCTATTCTTAATGTCTGGAGCTTATCTAAACTGCCAGGAAAAGTGCATTTGGAAAAGAAAAAAAAATTAGCTGTTTTAGAGTTAATGCTATTATTTTCAAAAGCATCAAGCAAAAGCAGTTTTGAAAATTACCTCCCCTCCATGACCATGATAATTCTTCCAAATGTTTTTCTTTTTCTCTACCTTTTGAAAGCTTAAACTAGAAGGTGGAAACTGATAATCAGCAGACAGACTTTTTGATTTAAAAAGCTCAAAAGCTTGTTTTGAGCAACTGAGAAAAGGGCCACAATCAGGAGTCAGAACCATACATTGTTTGAGCATATGGTCAAACAATTGCCTGCGTCCATATTTCGGCATAAATTGTAAAATTATATATTATGCTTTTGAGATGATTTAGATGCCATTCAAACTTGCCATGATTTGGAACACTCAATTTTTCTGTTCCCTCCGTTGGGGTCATAGTATAAGGATAAACTTTATGGTGTGGAGTTATGACAATCTTTAGATAACAATAAATAAATTGTTAAGATAAAAATAATCCTTGTTGGCAAAAAAGGGGAAAAATCTAAGGATAAAGATATGTTCACTTTATGAGTTTTTAACTTTTTGTTTTAAAATCTTTCATCTTATTACGATTGGATTTCATTTGAACAAGCAGACAGTTGATGAGAAGTCCAAGGTGCCGTTGGCAATTGAATACAAGAAGGATCCAGATGTCAAGGAGGTGGTGCAGCCTCCAATAACTGCAACTGTACCTGAACCAGTGCCAGAACCAGAACCAGAACCAGAACCTGTTAAACCTGAAGTCCCTTCAGTGGAAGCTCCTGATTTGTTGGTAGGTTATACTATTACTTGATTGTTTAGTTTTCCGAGCCTTCTGATTTGGCTGCACACTTTTGATGTCAGGGCCTTCATGAACCAAATCCTGCTGCTTCAGCATTAGATGAGAAGAATGCCATGGCTCTAGCTATTGTACCAGTAGGTAAGTTTTGATTGTGGATTTTGAAACGACTATTGTTTTGCGCATGCCTGTTTTGTACAATGAGAAACTTCTGAATGGAAGAATCTGAAGGGAAACTAGAGCTATAGAGATGTGTAGTGTTTTGACCTTTGCTCTTTTTCCATGTTCTTTTTCTTTTTGCTCCCTTAATCATTGTGTTCTTTTCCCCCATAGTCCCTCTTTTAATCTTCACTCACTCATTTTGATAACAGAGCATTTGAATTTCATTTATCTTCTTTTCATTTTTTGCATAGGTGTCACACAGCAACCAGCTTCTAATGGCTTGGCAAATGGAGCAACAGGTTGGGAACTCGCGCTTGTTACAGCTCCCAGCTCCACTGAGACTGCTGCTGCTACCACTAGCAAACTGGTAGTCACTATTGTTTGCATTTTACGGTTGTCATTTACATCTCAATGCTGTTACATTTTGCATATATTAACATTTGAATTTACTATTCAAGGGGGAAATTGTTGATATTTACATCTGTTCACGTAATTGCAATCATTTTTTATTTCATTGTGCTCTGTCCACTGATGAACATATTTCTTCTGTTGGAAAAGGCTGGGGGTCTGGACAAACTTACATTAGATAGCCTATATGATGATGCAATCAGAAGAAGCAACCAGCCCACCAGCTATAACCCATGGGAGCCAGCACCAATGGCCAGTCCTGCAATGCTACCAGCGGCACACGATCCATTTTATGCCTCCCGTGCAGTGGCTGCACCAACTTCCGTCCAAATGGCAACCATGAGCAATCTGCCACAGAACAACTATATGTGGCAGCAACAGCAACAGCAACAGCCGCCCCAGATGATGATGATGGGCCAGCAACAAACTCCAAATCCTTTTGGTAACCCATATGGAGGAGCCGGTATGCATCCCTACGGCATGCCTGTTCAAGCTTATAACAACCCTTATCCAGGTCTTATTTGAGCAGAAGAACATATAAACATCTTTGGATAGGAAGCCGAGGTGAGGAAGAAGATGAAGATACCTTTTTAAGGATAGGTTTGTACCATAAATTGTGTAGTGCAGGAGGTAGGATGATGAATTGTTTAATGATTAGGTAGGAGAGACTAAAATCATTGATTATTTGCACCGTGGTGGAATAACAATAATGCATTTATGATTTGTGAAAATTTTGCAAGCTGCTTTTATATGATGAAAGTAGAAACACAGATCTTTTGACACCCTTTTCTCCAAGATCTCTTATCCCTGGTCCCCTCATTTTTCATTTGTTTGTAAAATATGTGCTTGTATTATTTGTTTTGTAAATTCATTTATGCATTGTTTGAAGGTACTGCAACTGTCCAGATCTATATATTAGTATGATTCTTTCATCCTTTTTGTTCCTCAAAATTTATCCTCGATCAAGATTCAAGAGCTCTTCACTCCAGAAATGGAGCGACATCCCGAGATAAAGTGTCGTGGTTAAAGAAATCCCAAATCTGCCTTCGAAAAGAATAATGAATTATGAATACATACTATGTATGTTTATCTTCTGCACCGATTGATGACAAAAATAAGAAAGCCATGATGGTTTGGTGAAAAGAAGGCTCACCAAATAAGAAATACACCTTCCTCACTCCTCAAAGAAGCGGGAAATTTCTGAAAGATAAACCGGAAGAAACAAATGAAATTTTAAAATTTCATCTGAGTCTATTATTATTATTTAGTTAAAATATGTGTTAAAAAAGATTTACAATTAAAATGTACTACTAACAAGAACTAACTACTAACAAGAACTAAAAGAAATTAAGGCTATTTTGAGATTAAAAATATTAAATAAAATGAAATATACATAACAAAAATTGTAATATTATCTATCATTATCTAAAATAATATTAAATAAATAAACAACAACCAAAAAAATCTCTATTTTACAGCAAGTTAAAAAAAAAAAAAAAAAAACACATTTTAGAGTTGAGAGCAAAGTAACCAACAAAAACAACCCCAAATCCAATCAATCCCCACCAAAGCTTCCACTGTGTCCATCAAAATCCTCCAAACTTCATTCAAATTCAATGCTTCCATTTCCTTCTCTATCCAAATCCAACAAAATCTCCTGATTGATTTATTCATTACCATTTTCTTCTTTCTTTCTTTCTTCTTCTTCTTCTTCTTGATTTTGCATCTGAAAAGAAAGGAAAAGAAAAAATGTCAACATGGTTCTCTTCTTTTTCTCTTCCCAATCCCTTCAAAGATGATGAAGACGACTATCATCATCAAGATAATCCAAATTCCTCTGCTGCTCCTACTTCCGGAGTCAAGCACGACCTCTCCTCTCTCTCCCAGACTTTCTCCAACCATCTTCGGGGACTCGCCGCCTTCATCGCCCCACCGCCGACCTCTTCATCTCAAGTGAGTGATCAGGTCCCAACTGTTGCTACTTCTTCTGGAGAACCGGGGTCGCCTTCTTCTGAAGCTATTTCTGGGATTAAGAGCGATTTAGTTGAAATCGGGGGTAGCTTCAAATTCTTGCTGTCTTCTTCAAACAAAGCCGTCACTGGGATTTCCAAGTTTGCTTCTAATTTTTTACAGTTTCGTGATGGTGTCTATGTTCAAGAAGGTGAAAATCAGGTGCAGGAGGGTGTAGCGGGAATTGATGAGGAAGTTGTGGCCTTTGCTCGGGAAGCCTCTCTGCGACCGGAGCTTTGGTCTGATTTTCCGCTTTCTCTACCAAATGGTAAACCTTCCTCCTAATATTCGTTGGGTTTGGTTCTTGTTTTTCTTTATTCTTCGGATTGCAACTTCCCATTGTTCTACGTCATGATTCATTGATCAAATGTCGTCACTGCCTTGTTGGTATTGGGGTAATTATATTCTACAGTAGATTCTAATGCATTTAGAGCTCAGTAATCATCATAGTTCGTATTGTTGGGAGTTTCAGATTTGAGGCTAGAATTCGTGTTTCTCCTAATTCTATTCAAGGAAACTACTTCAGTTTTGGAAGCACCTTATCTGTAATTGATGGTGAGGTAACAAGGCCTTTTCATTCCGGAGCCATTTGATAAATATCAAATCTTGATGAGCGAATAAGCTAATCTCAGTTAAATTGTGAAGAGAAAGTGAAAAGGTCTGAATAAGTTACAATATAACATAAAAGATACAAAGCTAAGCATGATATGGATTGTTGATCAATTGTACAAGAACGTCCATGACTAATATTTTCTTTTATGTGAAAATAAATTGGATTCACAAGGTCCTAGCTTTTTATTCTATTTTTGTTATTGAATATTCCTTCTCAACTTAGTAGGGTTGACTGGAAAATAAGGCACGAAAAATAATCTGGGTCTTTGTACCATGTGATATCACCTCAAGATTTATGATCCTTTGGTCTAGGTCCCTCACGAATGTGGTATTTTCATTCTTGACTGCTGATTTTGGATACAAGAAACTACTGAGTCAACATTCTTTACATAAGCTTTTATTCTTCCCTGATCTACATCCTCTTTTTCTTGTATGATTTGACAAACATGCAGAGATGCAGTTATCAGTTACACTGTTTTGGCACATTGAAATTGGTATCCTTACATGGAGATGTTGTCTCATTAAATGAATACTCTTCACTGCTTTTACTCTATTTTTCTAAAAATGAGTAGTTCTATGAAAATTTTTTTCTAATCATTGATCTGGGGGGAACATATTTAGCAGGAACGAAACACATCATTTATATTTATTTATATTTTATCTCGACTGGACTTGAAAGGGAAAGAGAGATTTGTGGTTCCAGAAAGAAGATCAAATTTAAATTTGGGAAAGAAAGGTGTTGAATCGTTAATTTCTAAGTGCACTAGGAAGTGTGTCTCAGGCCTCTACAGCTTATTTGTTTTGTTAATTTGACTTCACTTGACTGATGGAGAAGTATGATGCTACTCAGTCTTGAACTCACATACAAAAGCCTTAACTTTCTAGACTACTAATTGAAGTTTATCATCTGGCTTTGGTCTTGGGAAATGAAAGTTGAGATCCCAAAGATTTGGATCTTGCGAAGTGCTGTACTTGTATTTATAGTTTTGGTATCAAAATCAGATAGGTAGTTGTCCTGTATTAAAACAACTGCTGGTCCTTCTAGTGACTTATTGCTTCCTCCACTTTCCTGGGGATGTTTTATATGCTGCTGAGAACGTTCAGAGACTCATGGTTAATTTAGTCATATGGGCTAATTGGTCACAATATTAATTACTTTTTCAGTTAAAAGTTCTGTGAAAATGAAATTTGACTCTGGTTTTCTCATATGTTGAGTACGGATATGCTGCAGCATGCATTGGGTTCTTTTTTCTCTAGCTGACATTTCCAGTATGTTTCCTGCAGCTTTTAATATGTCTGAAACTCAGAGACAACATGCCAAAACCATTGAGGAATTGGTGCCAAATATTCCAACTCTGAGGCAGAAAATTTGCAGGCATTTGAGTGATGGGCAATTCTGGATGATATATTTTATATTACTGCTTCCAAGGCTGGATGAGAGTAACATGGAGCTTTTATCATCTTCTGAGGCAAGAAGATCTAATCTTCAAAAGGATGTTTTGTTGATTATGTTCAACCTTCTAGGAGTGTGAACATTAATCTATGATAATTTTTTTAAGTTAAAAGGCCTTTCATTCGAGTTTGTTGGGTTTCTTCAAAGGTGCATTCTTTTGCAGATTGTTCAAATAAGGGAGACACTTCTCCAGAACCTTCAAAATAAGAGGACCGCACAAGTTGAGACTTCTGAATCTGCACCTCCTAATACCTCTGAGGTTGATCTGAAGGTTAATGTAACACAGGGAGATAGTTCATCTCCACAGAAAGATGTTGCAACCAAGACTCTAAATACTGGTGGAGACATACAAGAAGTTGAAACTGGGAAATCCGGTGGAAGTTCAGATGATGAAGAAACTGGCACAGGCAACTCCGCTTACCATCATCAGAATCAATCCAAGAATGTGGAGGACGTTTCCTTCAGTGATCTGGAGGATGAGGACAATGATTTATCTGATAGACTATCAGCACAAAGGCTAGCACGGAGTGCAAGATTTTCATCAGGCAGTGAATCAAATGAATGGGTTGGAGTTCAGGGTGTTCATCCAAAGGCAGGATCCTCAAACCCTCGTGGCAAGGAATCCGAAGGTGAGGAATCAGGTGATTGGCTCACTGTTGATGATGTGGATTCAGATAGTTTTTCAGCTGTTTAATCCTCAGCTTCTGTAAATGCTATGTTTGTTCCTTCCGTTGCTTTTCTGATCAAAAGAAAGAAAAGCTTGTTCTAATAATTCTTGAACTGTGATCTGATATAAGCAATGCCTATTATAAGCATTGTGAATTGGTTCTCCTCAACTAAAATGTTGTATATAGTTTTCATCATTATTTGATTGAAGAAAATCCTTTTTTTTTTCTCTTCTAATTCTATTTCCCTTTGTTTTTTTAGGGTTCGGCTTCATTTGTTTCGTGTGCTTTTAGGGAACACAATCTTTCTTTGGTGTACTTGAATCTGGAAATAAGACTTCACACAAAGCAATTTCATAACCCCAACCCCATTGTGTACATCACCTCCATATTTAGGTAAAAGTACAAAAGAAACTGAACGGTTTTGCTGAAATCCCCACAGGCCACAATTACTTATAATTACGGATTAGGGGTGTTTGTGGTTAGATTATTATTAAATTTTGTAATCGAATCATTATAAGTTGTTACAGAAAATTTTAATTATTGGTTACAAATTTTGAAGTGTAATAGAAACAAAACAAACCATTTGTAATTGGTTATGGGAGATTTGATTTTGTTAATAATGGATTACATGTTTTTTTCTATTTATATCATTGAAAAATTGGTGTATTTGGTCCTTAAATAATTTTCATTTGCTGGTTAGGATCCAATTTTCTTTTATTAACTTTTAAACTCATTAAAAAAAATTTCCTTTGGTGATTTAGGATTTTCTAACAAAGTCAACAATTTGATTATTTAATAATAATTTAATTAGGGATAAAACAACTATTTAGTATATAATGAAACAATGAAAGCTCTACATAAACCATACAGCTACTAATATAACCGTAATGGATGATGCAGGACCCGAAGAACAAACCTGACAGACCAATCAGCCTTATCATTAAAGGCCAGTCAAAAATGGGCAAAATAGCTTAGGCAAGATCTTTGGGCTTACATAATTATTTTTGCAAGGGGGTTGACTTTTCCTTGTATAATAATGATGCCTTTTATAACGTATTTGATGACGTTCCATTTCAGTTTCTACCTAGTAAGAAGGCATTATTAGGATCTCAAAAAGACTTCACTGTTAACGAAAAATACAAAAAAAGACTAGGATCAAAGGAGGAATACGCTCTATTTTTTTGTGTAACCCAGATTAGTCTTATAAGATGGCAATAGAAAATGATGCCCTTTTTTTTAATTGGTGTAAGGAAAATGTAATTTTCATTACAATAAATGAAAGCATGTTCTAATTATTTACATTTTAAATACTTTTTAATAATTCCTAAAATATAATATTTCAACCCAATTTTATTAAACCCTCTGGGGGAAAACACATATTAGTTTTCTTATTCGACACCTCTCACTAGGGGGGCAAAAATATTATTTATTTACACCATTACCCTTATCATCAATTACTAGTTCTTTATTCTCAGAAACATCTTTAACGTTAATAATTACGTTCCTTAAAACATCCGAAAGTTCTTATGTGTCCATAACCACAGACAACTTTCTATCACGCACACCAACTTCCGAAATAGATGGGCCATGATCCATCTCACATTCGGGATTCCGAAAATCATTCTACTATGACGACCTTTCCTATCTTCAATCGAAGATTCGGACTCTCCAAAACCGCCAAGTAATTTATCCCTTCTTCGGTTGGGTAAGGAAAGTGATAAAGACCTACCGAGCATGGGGATCACCTTACTAGGAGCGCAATATATTTACAACTGACACCTTAAAATATATTTACATTCTTTTCCACTAACAGTGGCAGATATAAGATAAAGAGGGCCCTTCTATATACTTCCAACATTTCTGATTAAAGTATCCTTGTAATCGGTCCACAAGTCCAATGACAAAAAATGATCAACAACTTTTATACAATGTCTAATGTGTTTCTTCTCAACACCACCATTCAACTTGTACCTTAACTTTTTGAGGATACGAAAACGATCACTCTGATCAGGGTCAACGATTCACGTCTATGGAATTTCCTTTCCCAACACCTATAAATATCTTATTAGGAGTGGGCATAGTATAACAAGGGGCGTTATCACTTATGATATAAAACAGTACATGGTGAACAATGGGATCCACCTTAGCATCAGACCCCAACTGCACATATCCAATAAGTTTTAACCCTTTTACTACAATCTTATAAGATTAACTATCAGATCTCTTGTTCTCCAAAACTATAGCATTAAGTAACCTAGACGAACTTTTATTATTAAAGGTAATGTCAAGTAACTGTTCATCAAATAATGGCAGCTTCCTTGGCCCTTCCTCTTTCTTTTAATAAAACGAGAAATATTTCATTGACTCCAACGCCAAATAACCTTATAAATCAAGTATTTCACAAAAAATTAAAAAATCAATATGGCAGTATTATGTTATCTCTCACTTATGTTATCTTTTTGGTCGTCACCATCCCCGTTTGTCGACAGTCGGTGCCCCCATCTCATCAAATTGGAATAAATATATGAGGGCTCTTACAAGTTGCAAATAGATGCCCGGGCTTTTGATGGATTGAAGGAAGCATCAATATCTTCTTGCAAATGAAGGTACCACCATATTTCTCTGCTTCAGAATCCAAGAACAATGCACATCCGATTGAGAAACTCAATGATATCAAAAGCAGCATAATCACTTGGGCTAACTCAATTGGTCATTATTTACAATGAGGAGGTCAGGGGTTGAATTCGGTCAGTTGTATATCGGATAAATCTTTAAATTTTAAAAAAAGAAAAGGAAAAAGAAAAATCAGCATGAAGAAAAGAACACAAATCACATAATGCCGCCTTCATTCTATTCGGTTTCTTTTGGATGGTGATTTCGTTGAATTTCTTATTGCTTTTGTATCTGCTATGAAATTTGTAGTTTGAAGCTTCGTGTAGCGAAGTAGAATTTGGACCGTGGACAAAGGATGTCTGTCCGTCAAATTCTAGATTTCCAACAAAAGTATGAAGGATTGGATTTGTTCATAAAAGGCTTGATTTTAGGAAGCTGAGGTTTATTGCAGAACACTACTTGAGAAAACTTTGGATAAGTAAGAATGATCCGTTGTTGCTCATCATTACTTGATTTTATGCATCCAACTGTTAATCATAGGGTGATAACTTGTATTGAAGATCCCTGGACAAATATTTTGCAATTGATTTGCTAAAGAAAATTGGGTTTCCTATTGTCCGGAAACGGTGGGATAATAAAATCATCGACTTTGCTAGAAATTGGTTGGAAAGGACCTTAATCATCAAAAGAAAAAAGAAAATAAATTTAATAACTTTAAAAGTTAATAAAAGATAAAAAAAGATTTTCACCATTAAACAAAAATATTTGAGGGATCAAATATATCAATTTTTCTTATCATTTTATATAAAATATTTTTTATATTATATAGTATTAAATAATATTTTACATTTATTATGATTATTTAGATCAATTAAAATTTTAATTTTTTATTAAAATTATTTTATATAATAAAATTGTATAATGTATATTATAATTTTTATATTATTATATTTAATCAATTTGATTATAACCCATTAAAAATTCTTAATAACTAATAATCAAATCAAATCACCAATAATACTTATTTTTTAAATTGATTAAAAATCGATTTTGATTAATTTAATCGGTTGCATAGGACGATGATGTGATGACCCGTGAATGTAACCGGTATTTTGGTTCCATGTTGGCCACATGGCTGCCACATGAGTGTTGACTAGTCAACCGTAGGGCCATGACAGGTCCCACAATTCTGCTGATTTGGCAATTATTGATTTGACTGCCACATGAGCACCTAGGAATCCTTTTTTATGATCTGTGGTTGCCTTGGGCACCTTGGGTTTCATGTTTGCCACTCGAGCCCAGATGAAGGTTGATGCCTATTTATTGACTTGCCTTTTCTACCACGTAAGCTGCTAAGGCCCACTTTTATTGACTTGCCTGTGCCTAAAACAGCACCGCAGTGTCTTTCCTTTATCCACGGCTCTTGTTTGTGACTTAGAGCAGAGCACTAATTAATTAATTACTGCCGCACTAATTGCAAAGATGGGTATATTGATTAGTGTATATATACACCATAATCTAGATATTGAGCAACCCGGATATATTTGACTGGTGTATATTCAAGTCATCTTTCAATAATACTTCTTATATGCATTAAGATTTTTATCAATATCTTCTTTTTAATCTCCGTTCAATTAATCTTGAACATCCTGTAATTTGCACCATTTCAGATCTGCAGTAGCAAAGATGAAGGGCTAGTAATTAAATTGAGTAGTGGCTAAACACATAATTTATTTATATATAGGATAATGCTATAGAGTATATTATTACTACATTGCGTATAGAATGTATTGTTAAATTTTTACTCATCAAAGTGGAAGTCAATTATATATTTTATTTTTAAAACATAAAATCTTTAATAAAAAATTTATTTGTAAATATATTTTTTTATAAACTATACACTAAAAAGATCAACTAAACTTTAAAGGTATTTGATCAAATTAAAAAAAAAATTAAAAATAATACAGTTGATTTTTAACGGTTAGACAGTTAACCGTACATTCCATAACATTCCTATGTTAATTGTTAATACCGAAAACATTAATAATATATATATATATACATATATCAAGTAACTAAAAATTTGATATTGTATATTTAATTAGCCTTTTTAATATTCGTTAATCCTTGTGGGTAATAATATACTAATTAAAAAGCAGTCTTTGTATTAGTTATTCTGTACGTGGACGTCAAAGGAAATCCTTCCGTTAACCATATATAACGTGAAAACATGAAATGAAAATTGAAGGATGATAATTAATTAACCAATTAAATGGATAATTGAGGCTCTTAGATATCTCATAAGGGATATTGGAGCAAAAGACTATCTACAATATTCAATCAACTCAGATTGATGCATGATCACTTGATGTCGTCGTCGAAGCAGTTCTCTCCAATTTGATAGCACCACATCTGCTGCAGGTAAAGTAAGCCAAACCTGGTGGTGGACAAAGGAGAGCCGCCTTTGGATGGTGGAATGCCCAGCTACTACCGCTCATTGCAATCAAATTGGAATTTACAGCTGAAGACAAAATATAGGACAACCTTAATTAAGAGCTATATTGTCCCATTGCAGCAGAAGAATTTGTGGCTCTTTAAAAACCCAACTGATCACCAATATTATTGACCATTTATATTATTTATATACCAGAATGAATCCTATTCTTTGGTTTGGTAACAGTATTTTTCAGTCGGTGATTTTTATTTTGCCTTGTTAGAGTTGAAGCGTTATAAATTTTATTTTGCCCAAGTATCCACCCTGTACCCAAAGAGGCCCAAATGCATAAGTCATAAAAATTGAGACCCAATTTATTAAACTTTAGGGGTCAAATGAGACAAATATCTACTATGGTCTCCTATTAGAAAGGCAAAGAAGAAGCCCTCAATATAAGATCAAATCGTAGCTTCTTATTTGTTCTCGCGAACTTCTCCCTCACCATACCATTGGCCATGAGATGTGGGGAATATTTTTTCTTTATAGATAAACGATCACATCGATTATCTAAAAAAATACACATCTCTCAGGTCCCCATTTATCTATATTCATTAAATGTGAGGATGTACAAAGGATATTTTAGATGATCAACAAAATTATAATGGCCACCTTATATTTTGAGACAGTCAGATTATTTTCTCAAATAATAATAAAAGGATAGTATCAACTTCTAAGACCATATGAGACCACACTCATGGAAATGTCATTAACAGATGATTATAAATAGAGGATTTCATGTAAAGGAATATAGGTTATCATCTTTTCATCTAACTTGCTCTCTGAAACTCTCTCTTCTAATTCTCACTACTAGAAAAGTCATTTTTTAACAGAAAAAACTCCTTCAAGAAATTGGGGAATTAGACAAAATTGTATGATTTTAACCAATTTTTTTAACAAAATACTATGGATCAAGAATTCAATGTCTTATGGGCATAATCTTTTTTGACATTTTTTTTATGAAATTTTTTTTAATGATATTGTTCTGTCGATAATTTTTTAATTCCATTTATTAGTTTATATTTTTAGAATTTAATTTAATTAATTTTTAAAAATATTTATTAATGATTAAATTAATAAAAAATAAGTTTAATTAATGACAAAGTCAACAATTTTTTTTCTTTAAATATATTTTCTTAAGCTCTATCAGAACTACAATTACACACCTCAACTATTTACTTTCTATAAAAATAATAATATGTATATTTATATAGGAAATAAATTTACTTATAAAAGTTATAACAAATTTAAAAAATTCCATGCTTCATCAACAAATCACTGCAAAAACACAATATTCCCTTGTACCGTAGAATTGGTGTAAGAAGAACACATGAAAACTTCATTATATTGGTGCTTGTGGGGGATACCAATATTAATTGCTCGATTTGATATATAAGGTATATAGTGGGAAATAACGTAATTATTAGAGAGAGAAAAAATTGAAAGAAAAAAAAAAGGAAAAGATGAAAAGAATGGGAGGCAATATATATCACATCAGATGAGGAAAGCAGAATCACGGATTCGCAAAATAACAAAAACAAATGAACTACAAGGTAACATGCACCATTCACGGATCAACCCAACACCATATATCCCCTCCCATCCTTTTTCCCAATTAGCTTATCTTCTTTTTTTTTTTTGTTGCCATGAAATGAATGAATGATGAATTAGAGCCCAGCCCCCCCGCCCCTCTCCCACTGGCTCTGGCGAGTGGCTGGCGACTGGCGAGCTAGCTGTACAAAGCGCCCCCCACCCTCGCATCACACATGTTACTCTTGTTGTGCTGCTCTTGTAGGACCTGATTGTATACATTATCCATTTAAATGGTATCATCTAATTTCGTAAAATACATTTTTAAATTGAAGTTTATTTTTCGTTTAAAAATAAATAATTCTACTTAAATCATAATTAAAACATCCATATAAGATGAGATGAATAATTTATTTTTGAATGAAAAATAAACTATAATTGATACGTATATTTTCTGTATTAGATGGAGAATGGTATAAATAATCATACCCTTAATGTCTGCATATATAAGCTTTCCCCCCACTCCCACTTCCAATATTTTGCAAGTGATTGAGTAATTAGAAAGTAAAATCTTAATAACGTCTGATTTGACTAAGTCTTCTTACTAGTTCTAACTTTGGTAAATAGATTTACGTCCTTGTGTAGACATCCCAATGGATGGAGTGATCGACGATGAGATCAGAAGTCTCGAGTTTGAATCCCACCAACACCTTTATGGATTGAGCTTCGCTATCCACGAATAGCGGCGAAAGGTAAAAAAAAAATTACAAGGATTTGAGACCTTATAAGAGTTTAATCCCAAGTAAAATAGTCGAGCTACTTCCATAAATTTGTTCTAAATATCACTTTGTGAATAATAATAATAATAATAATAATAATAATAATAATAATAGCAGTAGTAGTGCACGTTATAATTTGGAGTCTCGTCAATTGTGCTAGCTGGATTTTAGTTGGTGAAAAAGGGATTTCAATATTTTGTGCACAACCTCCTACAATAAAATCATGTTATATAAAAGACTCTTTTATATATATAGTAATGGTGTGGAAGTTGTGCTCCAATTAAATTTGTAAGGATCAAAGTTAACAGTAAACTATTAAAAAAAGATAAATTCTTTTATAAGAAAATTTTTTTAAATTAATTTTAAAAGGACAAATTAAATCGTATGTGGCTTGATTAATTTTTTTTAAAATGATAGTTGGTTATTAATTTTGACCATTAAGCAAGTTATTTTATATATATATACTAAAAGATTATAGAATGCTTTAACTAAATCTTTAACGATCAAAGTTAATATATTTTTTTTAAATAAATATAATAAAATTTGATTAAATACCCTTAAATTTAGTTTATTCTTTAAGATTTAGTTTATAGAATATATTTTAAAAAATTATATTTTTTTATAAAAAAGAAAATTTATTTTAGAAAAAAAAGAAAGTTGACAGACTTAACTGTAACCCTCTATAGTCTATGGCATCACTATATAAATAGAGAGAGAGAGGGACAAATATTGGTAGATTGTGGTTTATTTTCAAAAAGTGTCATCGGATTTATTGGAACCAATTATTCCAAATACCGATTTTTTTTAAAAAAGAAAGATTTTTATGAGAAAGCTTTAAAAAAATAGAGAATTGAAAAATGGATATAACCGATCAATTCAAAAATTCCAAAAAGAAAGAAAAGAAAGGGTGAAACTAAAGTGGGTTTCCTTGTATAGAAAAAGAGAGAAAGAGATTGGAGAAATGATCATTCAGTTTCAAAGCAACTGATAATGCAAAATTGAAAGGTGACACTGAAAGTAAGTTTGGCTGAATTGCCAACGTGGATGGGAAAATTGTACAAAACAAGCACTACTTTTCTTCAATAATATATGTCGGAACCTTACCTTTTTTTACTAAAGTCTGTGTGTATTGAATAATATAAAAGTTTTTTTTTAATAACCCGTCATCGTGTCAGATTCAAGCACGTATCTCAATTATATCGTTAGTAGTTAAAAATTTACAAAAGATAGAATTTGTAACGAAAACGAATTGAACCCAAGATTGAATAATATAAAAATCAACTATAAAATTGGCTTCACCATTTATAGATTGATTATATGTTTATTAAAAAAAAAACTTGAAGTACAACTATCTTAATGCATGTGAAAATATAAGTTTACTTTTAAGATAATACACAATGGAAATATATTATTATCTCTGTCCAAAATAGGTTGCACTGCAAGAAATATCTAATTTTTCAACAAGAAAAACTCATTGAAAACGACTATATTTCTTTGAAAAACTTTGTTTTCGACAAAATTTTCAACAAATGAATTTTGTTGTTTTGAGCTCGTAGAAAATCTTATTCTCAACAAATTGTCATACGCAAAAGAAATTTTCAACTACTTTTTCAAGGAATTTTCTAGGAAATTAAATGCTATTAGTATATTTAAAACTTTCCACAAAAATTGATTTTGTAGGAAAAAAAATTCAACATAATATTATTTCCTTTAAAAATTATCTAGGAAAACCTTTCTACTAATGGTCATCCTTGAAAAAATTTTCTACCACAATTTTTAACAAAAGAATTCCGTTCAAAAAAATGCAATTTTTTAAACAAATATGATTATTTCATGTTATAAATTATTAAAAATATTTATTTTAGTATCTAAAATAACAAAACTATAATATATTCTCTAACATCAAACCATTTCTCCATTCATTAAATAGAATCGAACAAAATATATAACAAATGATTGTTTCCTAATTAACTGAACTATGACAAAAATATAATCTAGTTACAAAAGAATTTAAACAAAAAATTGATAGAAAAGATGAAGTCTAACAATTACTTGATAAAAAAAAACTGAGGATTCCATTTGTCAAGCGTTGCTAGCTAATTAGTGACGGTAAGCAACAATACTTCAGATTGTGATATCTCTAATTTGAAATACGACTAGAATATGTGGAATGTCATTATTAGGTATAATTTAAAATAGAAATAGAGATATCTATAATGTTCTCTATCAATTTGAGATCATTATCCATTATTGGTCTCCACAAGCCCCTGTCCAAGCTAGCCCTTGTCTGTTTTTGGCTGCATTAGGTTTGTGATTAAATGAAGATCTTCTTTTTAAGAAAATAGAAAATAAAAATCAAGTATAAAAGAAGATCTCCATAGTCTATAGTATGTAACTGCAGTTTGGCAGAAAAATAACACATATGATTGGCCGCTACCATCCTAGCTTTTTAATCATAAGTTTCTGAGATTCCACAATTGTAGGAAAATGGATGTCAAGAACTTTCAAAGTGATTAACATTTCGACCTTTTATAAAATTTTATCACATTTTAAAGAGAAGAAAAAAAAAATCTCCTATTAATAGAGAATTGTGACATTTTTGGTATTATATACTCCATCCATCACTATTTGAACTAATTTTACTTTATCACTAGATATAAGTTATTGTCGTTCATTTATTAGGTACTTTGTTGTATTTCTCTCTTTAATTTATCTATTCACTTATAAGTTTGATTAGAATCATAAATATAGACATTTTAAGAAGAAAAAAATATTATTTTAAAGTTAAAGGCTTATAAATAATGACGGAATAGTAATGCCCATCATATATAACAATATAAGAAGGTAAAATATGAAATTACACAAATTTAATATTTAAAAAAAAAAGAGTGGGAATACAAAATTGGCATTGTATGTGACAACACAAAGCAATAGTGTGTGGCACATTCGGAGAAGACAGTTTTGCATAAATAAAATTTGGAGTGTTGTGATTGCATTCATGTGGTGAGTTAAAACAATGTTTATCATACGTCTCATTCTTGGCACGTCTTGTCGGGCTTTTGAGTATATATAAATATTATATATATACTTGAGAAAATTAATTAATAATTAAGATGAGAAAAAAAAATGTATCATCTCATAAAATATTTCTGAGATCCTTTGAAAATCTGTGATTAAGAATCAATTAACTTCCGAATCCCAGTTAAGTATCAAAAAAATATTGTTAGTACAAACAAATTAAGAACTATCCCTTAATAATTAACTTTAGGCTTAACTGACCACTCAATCTATCATCTTTTTTTAGTTTGGTCATAGAAATATAAAATCAGATAATTTAATTATTATAATTTGTGTTTTTAAATAATTTAGTTATTATACTTTATATTTTT
>JAWZTD010000082.1:9097273-9114383 GCA_035221335.1 Echites panduratus
TATTAATACACATATTCCATTGAGTTGTAGGCAATTTCGTATAATGGTTCATGAGTAAAAATAGATCTTCTCGGGAAAAAATATATAAATATATATATATATATATATATATATATATATATAGCCATAAGGTATGGACTCTTATTTCTTGTCTTGATATATAATATCGTGATTAAAATTTGTTAGTGCTGTCATTTAAATGGTTGTTGTTATGTCTAATGGAGGCAATGTGATAATTTTGATTTAAAAATACACTTCAAGTTGCATATATATTGTTAAATTTTTGTTTTTTTCCAAGGGCATATGAAATGAATGAATAACATAATTAAAATAAATACCAATATAAATTTTAGTAATTATTAATTACTAAAAATCATTATAATAATTTATTACTATTAAAATAAAACCTCATGGTACTATACTAGTATTAGTATAACCAAAATGCACGCTATTCGTTTGATTTTTTTTTTTCCATTAAAGTCCAAGTATGGAAATTATTAGAAATAATTTAGTGTATCGCCCACTACAAGTTCAAATTAATATTTTCTAAAATTTTTAAATATATATATAAGATATGTGCAATTTTCAATTTCATTTTAGAAAATCTATTAATTAAATTTATATTAGTGAATATAGTTTTTTATTTCATTATGATTTATTATAGATATTTTCAAATTATGTTGTATGTAAATTCAATATTTTTCTTTCATTCAAGGTATTATTTAATAATTATCATTTCATTGTTAAGCCCTGCTAGCTTTAGTGATAAGTAACAATACTTGTGACCGGAAAATCTTGAGTTCAAAACACGATGAGGATAGATAAGATACCATTGTTGATCCTTATGGGGATTGTTTGGGAGGGGTGTAAAAATAATATGATTAAATTATTACATACCTGTTCTCATTTATATATTTATATATATATATATATATTTATATATATATTGGAACAATAGCTAATTCACTATGCCAATAACAGGAGTTTCCATACTTTTAGCTACGAAGAAAATTAATTTAAAGCGTTTTTACTGTTGAATGAACCAAAACATAATTTCCCATTTTTAAATAATGGAAAAAACAACTTCAAGTATTATTTTTTTAAAAAATTATTTAAATATAATGTTATAATAGGTTACCTAAGTATAATTATATGAGCGTGGGATGTGAATATTTTCAATTTCAAAATTAAGGTGAGGAAAATCTTAGAAAATATGTTTTTGTTTAGAAAGTTTATAGTTGACTTAAAAAGTAATTATTTTTACATTATTTAAAACGTAATGACAATTTATATAAGCATACATGTACGAAAAATATATAAAAAGTGCTTTTTTTTAAATAATACATACTTAAATTTAAACATATATAATTAATTACATAAAAGTACAATAGTGGAAATATTAAAAAAAATAATAATAAGAGAAGCGAATATAAACAAGTATTATAACTTGTTAACACTTATTTAACTCCACTATATGGTAATAGCTGAATTTATAACATAAGTCACAATAAAATTCGAGATTGTATAGTTTAAATAAATTTGAATTGAAATTTTGTTGGTAATTCATGTACCACTATACTTTATTTATTTATTTCTTATAAATAAATAAATAAATAAATTTTAGATTCAATTATGAGTTACTTTTTGAATATTTACACTTCAACTAAATGTGTTTCAAAATTTGAACACATAATTTCTATATCACGTGTGATGTTGCCTTTCCATTTGAGCAAATTTTGTTTTTTTTTTAATTAAATTTTGTTTTTGTGTAGATATACATTTCTAATTACTATTTTTAAAGTTTTAAAATTACCCAATCCATAGGAAGGGTAGGAAAGACTACTACTACAATCCGTTCTAAAAAGTTGACTCAAAACATTATGACTAACTGATGATCTATCTGTTCATGACTGGGAGAAAATTAAGACACGTTAGTTAAAAACCTACGACACCTCAATCAAAGGCTGGCTCAAGGGGATTCCTATTCCTTACACTCAAAAGTAGTAGGAGCAGTAGTAATTCATTTTAGTAGAAATTCATGCGGCCAACGGCCCTTCGAAAACCCCGCAAAAAACCAGCTGAAATGAATTCCACATTAGACGCGTTTAAGGAGGTGTCAACAACTTATCAACTTATCACTCAATGAGATAATCAACATTACTTATCAACTGATAAGTAGATATTCTTATCAAACGGCCTTATTGCCGCTTTAAAGGCCTTATCATCTCGCACTATTTATTTTGTCTGATACACAGTCTAAAGTCTCCCATCTCATCTCTCTTCTTTCTCTCTCCTTCAAATCCCAAAGAAATTTAAGAGAGAGAAAGTTCTAATTTTATTTTTTCAGTAACCGAAAAGTACATCTTCGCAAAAACCCTCCGATCTGTTCAATTTCTCTTTCATCCGTCGAAGGTACTATCTCTGGATTTGCATGCAAAATTTAAGTTTAAAATATGAAGAATTGAATATGTATATGTACATGCATATCTGTTGATTGTTGATTTAGGTTTTTAATTGTGAGGAATTTGTTGATAGAGTTATATGATTCAAGTGTTGGATTGATCTGAGAATTGCAGAGCTTTTTTCTTCCATCCCAAGTTGGTTTTTATTTTATTTTCCCCCAAAATTGAGGTTTTTTTCCCCCTATTTAATTTGATTTATATTTTTACGGCAGGTGTGGCGTGTGAGGGAGGCCAGTATGTCGTCCCTGAGCAGGGAGCTCGTGTTTTTGATACTTCAGTTTTTAGATGAAGAAAAATTCAAGGAGACTGTTCACAGGTAGGGTTTTATTTTATTTAATTTTGTTCCCACGGGTGTGTTTCTGTTTATTTGTTTGTTTTTTTCCTATAAATATTTTCCCCCCATTTTTGGTACTCTCTGCTGAAAAAAGAAACTGACTGAAAAAAACCATTGAGAGGGGGGATTTAAATTATTGGATCTATTTATGTTATTTTTAGAATTAAATTCACTACTAGCATTAGACAGCTGAGTACTTGGGGGGAAACGAAAAGAATAAAAAAGAAAATATCAGACAGCTGAGGGGCTTGTTCGAACTGCCAAAGTTTTCTTATTTCCACATTATTTGCATTTTTTTGTTTTGTGGATTTTTTTATTTGAAAAAAATGATGTTTTGTTTGATTTGATTGTTATTATTTTGAAATTCTTCAAGAACGAAAGCACAATATGACTTTTTTCATTGTTATTCAAGTGAATTAGACACGATTTCTTAATCCATTAATAATTTCTCGATTTATGTGGAAAAGGCTGGAGCAAGAGTCTGGATTTTTTTTTAACATGCGACATTTTGAAGAAATGGTCACAAATGGGGATTGGGATGAGGTGGAGAAGTATCTATCTGGGTTCACTAAGGTAGATGATAACAGATACTCGATGAAGATCTTCTTTGAGATTCGAAAGCAGAAGTACCTAGAAGCACTAGACAGGTTTGTTTTTTTTTAGATGTGTTGTCTGTTAGTATTCTGCTACCCTTATTCTTCAGCATGATTACTGTTTTTGACACGTTAAAGTACATTACCACATTCATGTGCTTTACTTCCGGCTGCAGGAAGGACCGTGCTAAGGCTGTTGAAATTCTTGTGAAGGATTTAAAAGTGTTTTCAGCCTTTAATGAAGACCTTTTTAAAGAAATAACACAGCTCTTGACACTAGAGAATTTCCGGTACTGGATAGATGTTCTATTTGATTGTGTTTTTAAATCATTGCTTATGTAAATTAGCCCAAAATAGGTTATGGTTATTTACTTTCAAAGTCAAATTAATTTTCAATGAGTTTAACAAGAAATACCATCTTGTAGAGATAATGAGCAATTGTCAAAGTATGGAGACACTAAATCTGCACGGAGTATAATGCTTGCTGAACTTAAGAAGTTGATTGAAGCAAATCCCCTATTCCGTGATAAGCTTACATTTCCTAGTTTGAAGAACTCAAGGCTACGGACACTAATTAATCAGAGGTGTGTTTATCAAGGATTTGCAGCCTGAAGGTTTTTTTCTGTTGAAAATTTTGACTTAATGTTTGGTATGTGGCAGCCTGAATTGGCAACATCAGCTTTGTAAAAACCCAAAGCCTAATCCTGATATAAAGACACTTTTTGTGGACCATTCCTGTGGGCCATCACAGCCAAATGGTGCAAGGGCCCCATCCCCTGTGACTAATCCACTAATGGGAGCTGTTCCTAAACCTGGTGGTTTTCCGCCACTGGGTGCTCATGCTGTAAGTAAATGAGAAAATAGAAAATTATTTGCTCTTACACATTCCTGAGCTATGAATTATATAAGTTTGACTTGGATTATTGTTTCTTAAGCCATTTCAGCCAGCACCAGCACCCCTGCCAACTTCTCTTGCTGGATGGATGGCTAATCCTTCTCCAGTTCCCCATCCTTCAGCATCTGCAGGACCTATTGGGTTCAACCCAGCCAATAATCCAGGTATTCAAAATTGTGAATTGATTTTTTCATTGAGGATAATCTTCTATCATTTTAGCAGATTGTATCCAACTTAAGTTTACCATGTAGTTTACTGTTTTTGTAGTAACAATAAACAAAATTATCCAAGGTGCATTTCACATTTTCCACCATTATGACTTGCTAGAAATATCTAATGCCGTTGGTTTCCTTCTACAAATATATTTTATAGCTGCCATACTGAAGCGCCCTCGGACACCTCCTTCAAACAATCCGGCTATGGATTATCAAACTGCTGATTCTGATCACGTGTTGAAGAGAACAAGACCCTTTGGAATATCAGAGGAAGTATGCAACTCATTCTGTAGTCAATTTGGTCTAGTGAATGGTTAAGCTGTACTCCATGATTCTTGACTGTTGATTCTTAACTATCTTTGAAAGATGTCCCTATATGATTTGATGATCTGTGGTTTCTTATGTTATATATCCTTCATTTGAGGCTGAAGTTTTCATTACGTGACACTTTCTTTTTAGCTGTTAACCTTGTTATGCTAGAAGATGGATGGTAGTTATTTTACATGTTTAATTTTTCAGGCAAATAACCTTCCTGTCAATATCTTGCCGGTTGGATATAGTGCTCAGAGTCATGGTCAAAGTTCATACTCTTCAGATGACTTGCCTAAGGCTGTGGTCATGAGTTTAAGCCAGGGCTCTACAGTAAAGAGCATGGACTTTCATCCAATGCAACAGATTTTACTTCTTGGTTAGTCCGTGGAGTCTATTCATTAGTCCAGGAATACTCTTCCTCTCTCTCTCTGCATGCTAGTGGTAGTGTGGGGGCATAAAAGTTTTTAATTTGTTTTGTATTTTTACAGTACTTTCCTTTACATTGAATTTCCTCCATGTCTTTTTCTCTATGTTGATGTATTGTTTTCTTTGTGTACTTTAGTTGGAACAAACACAGGAGAGATTATGGTTTGGGAATTAAGTAGCAGGGAGAGGCTTGGTAACAGAAGCTTCAAGGTGTGGGATCTTGGTGCATGTTCAATGGCTCTACAGGTTTACCTTTTACTGTAGTCTTCCAATCTATAGAGTGCTTATTTGATATTTCATGAGTCTCACCATTTCTGCCTTGTACTGTGTTAGTCATCTTTGGCTACTGATTACACTGCATCAATTAACCGTGTGATATGGAGTCCAGACGGCACTTTATTTGGTATGTGAATATGATTGATGTGCTATTTCTTAAATTATTTCTTTTTCAAAAAGGTCTATATCTCCTTAATAATTAAATGTTTTATTTAGAAGGATAAATGCTGAGCATCATATTAGGCTTTGAATATTCTTAAATTTCTTCTTGCCAATGCAGGTGTTGCTTACTCAAAGCACATTGTTCACATATACTCCTATCATGGTGGTGATGACCTAAGAAACCACCTTGAGGTCTCTATCTATTTAAACTCTTGTTTCCTTTTTCATTTTGAGCATTAGTTTGGAAAATATCCATGTTCCAATCATATTAGAATCCTGACTGTCTTTCGTTATCAGATTGAGGCTCATGCCGGTAGTGTCAATGATCTTGCTTTCTCCTATCCTAACAAGCAACTTTGTGTCGTTACTGGTGGAGAGGACAGGCTTATCAAGGTTTCATTTTGACTCCCTTGTATTTTCTCCATGTGAAAAAAGTCATGCCAATTGATGGTTTACTCCCAGGTATGGGATGCGGTGACTGGGACCAAGCTACACACATTTGAGGGCCATGAAGCACCGGTTTATTCTGTATGCCCACATCACAAAGAAAATATTCAGGTGTGGATTATTCAGGGTTTCATGCTTCTTCCAGAGACAAAGCTGATAGTAGCTGGATTAGATTCATTTTACCTTTTTGTTGCAATGTAAATGGCACTGTAATATAGACCCATCCATGAAGAACTTTAAAGCATTTAGATTTTGGCTTCCAGTTCGCCATTGCTCATGATTTTTCAGCTAAATCCACCCCAGCATTGCCTCCTCACACTGTGTTGGTACAGAAATTATCACCTACTGCTTAGCGAAAAGCATCCCAAAGCCACCAGTTATATATTTTCATGCCTTGCTCTTTCTGGCTCTTGCTTAAATAGCTGCAATTCCACCAACTCCTTCCCATCAATGGCCGTGCCTTTCTGGTTTATTTAAAGTGAGAATTAAATGTTGGAAGGAGTATTTATGCAATTTGGTACTTGGAATTCTTTCTTGATGAAAGCATTTAGTTCCCATGCCATTTATCTCATGAAAGGGATTGTGTTGAAACTGCAAAACTAGCTTATCCCAGAAAATGAAGATTTTCCATGAACTTCTTGTGTGCTTCATTAAGATGACAATACCTTGCATGGGTATGATCTGTATGATAATTGTTGTGACTGTCATATCCAACTGATTTGTTTGGACATAACTTTGATTTTTTTGTATGCCAGTTCATCTTTTCAACAGCTACTGATGGGAAAATAAAGGCTTGGTTGTATGATAACATGGGTCATAGGGTTGATTATGATGCCCCTGGTCATTCATCCACAACTATGGCATACAGTGCTGATGGGACGAGGTTTGCTAATGAGAAGCCAATTCCGGATAATACTCTTGTGTTTTTGATGCTTCTGACTAACACCACCTTCTGTTTAAACATTAAATAGGTTGTTCTCTTGTGGGACTAACAAAGAAGGTGAATCGTACCTTGTGGAGTGGAATGAAAGCGAAGGTGCAGTAAGACGTACTTATACTGGTCTTGGTAAGCGAGCTGCTGGTGTAGTGCAATTTGATACTACGAAGAACCGCTTCCTGGCTGCTGGAGATGAGTTCATGATCAAATTTTGGGATATGGACAATGTTACCTTGTTGACCAGCACTGATGCAGATGGTGGACTACCGGTAATAATCCTTTTCCTAAGTCTGCTTTCCACCCTAATGTTCCCTAGTAATCTGATTATCTTGGGTTCTTTCCCCCTTCCCGGGGTTTCAGGCCTCTCCATGCCTTCGCTTCAACAAGGAAGGGATATTAATGGCTGTCTCAACAAATGAAAATGGAATTAAAATCTTGGCAAATGCAGAGGGTGTTAGACTCCTTCGAACCATGGAAAATCGTCCATTTGATGCTTCTAGAGTGGCTTCTGCAGCTGTCGTGAAGGTATTATGTACTTGTCACCCTTTCCCTCCATTTCCTCTGTTAACTTGTAAACTTATCACTCAAATTCTGTACTGAAATTTTATCCTCATGCAGCCCCCTGGAATAGGATCATTTGCTTCTGGTAGTGCAACTGTTGGACCAAGTATTATGGATCGTGTTTCTCCAATTTCATCTATGGTCTCAATGGTAGGTTTTTCTTCTTCCAATTTAGGGAAACCTGCCTATTAGTCTGATGAAGATTCTACCCTTTATATAAGTAAATTTTGAGCATTATTTATGTTTGGAGGGGCTGATATATATTGGGTTTAGCGATGTAGCAAATGACTTCTACACTCTGATGTCTTGTAGAATGGTGATAATCGAAATTTGGCTGATGTAAAGCCCAGAATTGGAGATGAATCTGCAGACAAGTCTAGAATATGGAAACTGACGGAGATTAATGAGACATCACAGTGCCGGTCTCTCAGATTGCCAGATAACATGACAGCTATGAGGGTATGGCCTGTGTGTGTTATACACAGGAACTAGCATATGCATGCACATTATTTGTCATCAAGTCTAATGCATAGTAGCAGCACTTTCCAGCTTGAGTTATCTGCAAGCATGTTTCCCAGAACTTTGACTTCCATTGGTTTTCTGTCCTGCACTTTTAGGTCTCAAGGTTGATATATACAAACTCTGGAGGTGCCATATTAGCACTGGTTGCCAATGCTGTACACAAACTCTGGAAATGGCCTAGAAGTGAGCGCCATCCTACTGGAAAGGTACCGGTTGATTTTGCTATAACTAATATTTCTGCTTCTTTTATAAGTTTGAATTTCACTCTTCTATTAATTTCAAACCTCTCTCCTTTTTCCCAGACAAGTGCTAGTATTGTGCCGCAGCTGTGGCAACCTGCAAATGGGATGTTGATGACTAATGATATCAGTGAAACAAATCCTGAAGATGCTGTTCCATGCTTTGCTCTGTCAAAGAATGATTCCTATGTAATGTCAGCATCTGGCGGGAAAATTTCTTTATTCAATATGATGACTTTTAAGGTATTTGGCCTATCATACCTCCATCCTGATGAAATGAATGATGATCTGTCAGAGAGTTGTTGGGTGGTCAAGGGGATTCTAAATGCGATACAAAAGTTCGATGCACTTTTAGTGAATGTTAATATAATATAATAAGAGTTGTGGTGGCTACAAATGAGTTTGGAATATCTAAAGCTGTCCTAAATCTCACTTCTTCCCTCTATCCTGTACTCAAAGCTTGTGTATCTCTGACTCAAAAGCCATTTCATGCAAAATGAATTTGGAGAAGCTGTCTGATTGTTTCTTCCCTGTTTTTAATCTCAAAGTATCATGTACCTTTTCATGCAGAGTCATATTTCAAAAGCTACTTTCAGTGCATGAAAAATTGATTTGGTTGGATAGTTGCTCATTACTTAAATTTTTTTTCATACTCAATCAAGTTGAATTTATGCTTCTGCTTTTTGGTAAATGCAGACAATGACAACCTTCATGCCGCCTCCACCTGCTGCTACGTTTTTGGCTTTCCATCCCCAGGACAACAACATTATTGCTATAGGCATGGAGGACTCCTCCATTCAGATATACAATGTTCGGGTTGATGAGGTTGTATTTACACTATGCGTATGTCTTGTGTTTTTATTTTTTGATTTTTTATTGCCAGAATTATGTTAACTGTTGCATGCCTGACACAGGTCAAAACCAAGCTGAGAGGCCATCAAAAAAGAATTACAGGTCTTGCCTTTTCTAATGCTCTTAATGTGCTTGTATCTTCGGGAGCAGATTCTCAGGTAAATAGTTTCTGTCAAGATGGCTTATCCATATTAAAAAACTTAAGCATGAAGATTCAACATGGAAATGGGCTAAATGTAAGTTAAGACATTCTATGGTTTCCGAGCAATAGATTCTGGGACAGATGGGGGTCTAGAAAAGCTGATATAGTTTCAAGTATATTGACTTACAGACTAACTCTGCATGGATTTGCAACTTGCAAGTACGTCCCACCCTTCCGTAGTTCAATGATAGTTATAATGTCATATTGATGTGTTCTGTTTCTACAGTTGTGTGTTTGGAGCACTGATGCATGGGAGAAACAAACAAGTAAATATTTGCAGATTCCTGCTGGGCGTGCAGCTGCTCCTCTTGCTGATACGCGTGTTCAGTTTCACCAGGATCAGACACATTTGTTAGCAGTCCACGAGACACAAATAGCCATCTATGAGGCACCTAAACTGGAATGCCTTAAGCAGGTGTTGTTTTTTAAGATCTTGTTTGGAAATTCAGTTTGAATTTACAGATTTTGATTGCTGTGTTCACCATGGTTCTTTACCTTTCCTGTTTCATCTGCTTCAAGTCAATTTGACTCTGGAAGTGCATAGTGGATTAGTATTTTTTGGCATTCATTTATTCTCTTCTTTGATCCAGTGGGTACCCCGGGAAGCAAGCGGTGCAATTACGCACGCTACATATTCTTGTGATAGCCAGTCAATCTACGTTAGTTTTGAAGATGGAAGTGTTGGAGTTCTCACTGCTGCTAATCTTCGATTGAGATGTCGAATCAATCCAACTGCTTACCTGCCCTCCAACCCAAGGTGAGAATACCTGCAGCCACTAATGGTGCGTTAGATCCTTTTTGTTCAAAAGTTAAACATTTTTTTCAATTGATACTTTGTAGTTTGAGGATCTATCCATTGGTCATTGCTGCACATCCTTCTGAACCTAATCAGTTTGCTCTGGGGCTCACTGATGGTGGCATCCATGTACTTGAGCCTCTGGAATCGGAAGGCAAGTGGGGAACCTCACCTCCACTTGAAAATGGTGCTGGTCCTAGCACTTCCGGTGCTGCCAGTTCTGATCAACCGCAGAGGTAGCAACCGTCAACAGTTGTTAGATGAATGTATCTAGTGCATCATGTGATTTTGCACCATGTTGCTTTGCAGGAGCTGCGAGATTAGCTAAAAGTAGATTATAGATTATTTAACTTTGGCTTTGCAGAGTTAGGATAGAGAGAGCATTGTGAATTTCATTTTAATGCAAATCTCTTTTGTTCTCTTGCAAAATGCAAATCATCATAAGTTGTGGGTCTATCTTGTAAATTTAGAGCGAATTTCAGTTTAAGGTTTCCTTGAGTTAAATCATCAGGAATGATAAATATAGGCTGTCCTCTTCTTACCTTTTTTTTTCTTAAATTTTTTTTGTCAAGTGTTCTATTAGTTTTTGATTAGTATAATGTTTAATAAATCTGTTCAGTTTAACCAACAGATGAATTCTTGATACTGTTGTACATTCTCTTTTCTCATGGATATCCTAGACCACCTCGACTAAAGGGGAGTGAAACACAGATATCCTAGACCACATCTGGGATTCCCGAATTTTCATTAGCAACTCTGACCACGTCTCATGAAATTCAAAATCCATAATGTCTTGAATATATTCCACTAACATTCCTCAAAAAGCTATACATCATTCACAGATATTTCCCAAAAGAAACAATAACTGATCCTCAACATTCTGTGCCACGAAGCAAACATCCTTGTTGCTCCATTTGTCCAACGGGGGAACTGGCGAGATTGAAATGGCAATTACAGAAAAGGCTTAGCCTTTTCCTAATTTCGTCTTTTCCCTGACTTCGTTCGCCTCTTCGGACTGTCTTGGGATGAGCTGTTTGCCTGTATGGGTAAAATTGTCCCACCTTTCACCCCTTCTGAATCATTCATGTTAGCAATTGTTCTCTGTGCCTCTACATAAACTTTTAAGTCTCTTACCTGCATTATATAAATAAATAAATAAATAATCTGTGATAATGAAGAAGGTTTGTAGTGCCAGTACTAGACTGAGTTCTGATACAAGTACCTGTTCTTCCAGATCCACTATCTTATCATTTTTTGATTTGAGAGATGTTGTGAACCTGAAACGATATTATATCAGAAACTTAGGCAATCTAATTCAAGCTATCCTGGACAAAAACTCTATTCCCATTCCCATATCAACTTGTAACCCCAATTCTAATGCAATGACGAGATCATGTGCTCAATTCTGCAATTAAAATACTAGTACATACATGAACAAAAGGACACAACTTATAGCGTTTAAAAACACAGATTTGGCCAAGGCAAAAAGAGCCGGCTAAGAAAATAATATAGATCTGACTGATGAACCAATTCAGAGAATGTATTTGGAAACTGTAAAAGCTTGTCTAACAAAAGATCCTATGCTGAGAATTTATTAGGAAATCCATCTGACAAAAGAATGAGTAATAAGAATGTCTATGCAATTGGATCAAGTAAAACCATACCTTTCTACAATTTCCTTGTACTTCTGCTGCAGCATTTCTTGGTTTTTCGTAAGTTCTTGATTCCTCTGACAACAAACAAGTTTCTCTATCAGGATGAACACTTTTCATGTCTACAGGACTGACAAATGAACATATCATCAAACATCAAACTTTCTTTAATGCTAACTTTTTCACTCACTGGAGAGTCTAAATTCCACTCTAAAATATAATGGAACCATAGGGTGTATGTGGTGTTTTTATTTTTATATTTATTTTTTTTTTTGTTTTGGTCTCTCTACTCTCTGCAAGGTTAAGGCTGTACATATCAGGCCTCAGATAGTTGCCAGAGACACAGCACAGACAAATGCCAAGGTTTACCCTCAAACAGGTGGAGGGAGAAACAGAAAGAGGAAGCAAGGGAAGGAACTCACCATTGTAACGGCACTCTTCTCCTCAGCATAGCTCTCAAATTTACACTGCAAATCATGCATCCTTGAAAACACAGCTTTCTCTACTGCTTTCAAGATGGAACTTTCCTTACTACTTTTTGCCTCAGCAAGTAGAGATTCAAAATGCTGACAACATGGCATTCAAAGTAATGAGTGAACCACCGTTAAGAATTCTTAAAATTTCTTTTAGTGTAGTGTGATGTAGAACTTCAGTTTGATGAGTCGTACAATTTAATTTCTGAGACAACAATGAATTTTAAATAGCCAATTAGAATAAGAAAATTCATAAACATACATGTGCCATGGTTTTTTTGTTTTTTAAGAGGAATTTAGAAAACAATTCTGGACAACCCATTGAAGATGAATACACATGCATGAGGTGCCACAGTAGGTGAAACCTGATTTAACAACACTGCCACCATTATGGGATTTTGAACCAAGATATTTGAAAATGACTTCAGATCATAACAGAGGAAATCCTGTATCCTATTAATGGCTATAAGTCAACCAAATATTAGAACTTTATGAGAAAAATGCAACAAATGCTACAACTAGTGACTGGGCCATGCTTTCAAAAGTATTCCCTTCATATGGTGATTAAAGAATCAGAAATGCAAAATTAAAAATGAGCTAGTACTTACTTGTCTCTGGATCTCTAGCTGACTTGCAAGAAGAGAGTTGTACTCATCCACAATCTGCATTTAATATCCATGATAGATTATTTTCAACAAGGCACACATATCAGGAATCACGGCTGGAGGAGTGTAAGATGAGAAAAACTAGTATGATAACCTTAAATGAAATTTCAAGAATTAAAGACAGCCTAAAACCTAATAGGTCCAATCCCTCTAGTAAAATTCATTGCTTCAGAAGGACCAAAAAGTTACTAACAATATGGAATATAAGTATATGAAATTTAATAAAATTGATAATTGATGCAATTATATTTATGTGAAGTAAATAAGTAGCAAAAGCTTCTTATCTACATGCATGAGAGAAAGTGATTATTACCGCTTCAACTTTACTGCTGAAAAGGGCACCATCAAGTCCAGAATCATCTTCATATGCACCAATTCCGCAATCTACATCATTTGAAGAGAAGCGAGAATTTGTCATGATTGACTTGCCATCAACTTTCGACTGGTTCAATCGGTGAACATACTTGTCCCCAACATAATCCCAAATTTGTTGTGTTTCTAATTCCAATGAAAAATGATGCTGCGTATCACTCCAATGTCTAATAGCATGGCCCTCTTTATATCTGACATTTCTCAAAACAGTTTCAATTAAATACTGGCTCAAAGATGGACAATACAGACTATCAGATTACAAAACTTGTATCTAGAAGTCACAAGAACACAATAATAATAATAATAATAATAATGATAATAAAATAAAGAAAATAAAAGCATATATGATGACAAACAAGATAAATATCTTACCTTGCACATCCCACAAAACCACAGATCAGACAGATCCAAAGATTCCTTAGGGTCCCACATATAGCACAAGTTGGCTTCTCATCCTGCTCCTGACAGAGCCGGCATACCTGCAAACAAGTGCAGAAATATGATAGCTTAATTACACCTAATTAAGTCCATATTCGTTAGAACTTGCACTAAGGCTGACAAGGAGTGATTCATTTTTCAATTTCTCTTGATTGAAGAGCATGGTTACGTGTTATGCATAAGGATATGCATATGTGTCTTCTCTGTTCTTATCTCTGATCGTTTTGCATTGCCATTAATCCTTGCCATATTAATAGTAATATGTTTTTGTTAATCAAATATATTTGGTTAAGTAAAAGCAAAGAATTATGTCAAACAATAGTTAACTAGGCTTAGAAATAAAGAAACATTATCGATGTAGGGATTACCAATTACGGTAATTAAATGAGAATAATTTCATTTGAAACCAGTATTGATGTTCACCAATACCAATCATCCTTATCAATTAAAGAAACAGATCCCGTGGAAAATCTCCTGAAGAAGGGTTGTTTAGGTAATATTTTTAAGACTGTTGAGCAGGCAAACATAAGAATTTCTGTGTAATGTAAATTTAAACATACAAGATTTTATCACTGTCAAATTCTCATCATAGGATCCAATTTTACGTCCCCGTAAAAAACCCTTCCCCCCCCCCTCCCCAACCGGGATGTGGTGATATGGGCGAGAAAGGAGGATAGATGGGGTGATACTCTAAAACCTTATGCCAGTACAGAGGGATTTGAATTTAACCACTTAACATGTCCCCTCACCAGCAGGATACTTACAAATTAGAAATAAAGGCCCACCATATGGCCAACAACATATGAACAAAACGCAACAAATTGTCAATAATAGAAGTCAAACCTTGGAACTCCTGTGTTTATTTCTACCTAGCCATTCACCGTCAACCAATTTGCATCTAAGTGTTTTAATTCAGAGAGATAAAGTTTTAGAGAGAAATGATGCAAATGTTTGTGAATCTCATATTTCATTCTTAATTTGAACAAATAATTCATAAGCGTCCAATAGAGTATTCATATGAGGAAAGTACAAAATCCTCAGATATTGGTTGGTGATTAATCAAACCACATAAGATTTTTTGTGGAAATCATTACAAGACACATTTGGGAAGAAACTTTTCTACAATATCTATCTGTCAGGTCAAATTATTCAGCCTATAGAGAAATCTACAAAAATGAAGGTAACCTTGTAAGTTTTCAATTATCCCCGCTCTCAGGCATGTTATTCTGAGAATCTGAAGATAATAAGTCACCTGAAAGTAAATTTGTATTGTACTATTGATTGAACGTGCAGACATAAGTAAGAAATGGCACTCAATAAGGAGATACTACAGAAAGATTAAGTATGGATTCCAACAGATAATTGTACCTGGTACTCAAGCAGGACGAAAACAAACTATCCCATATAGAAACTGTAGGAGAAACCATGACATGTTCAGAAAGCTACTGCAGAATCAACAAAACAATGACTCAAAGAGCTAACCTGGCAGGACAAATAAGTCCACTTTGAAATGCACGAACAATGAAAAGAATGGTCACAGTGCGTGCTTTGGATTCCACTTGTGTCTTGATCCAATCTCTCTTCATAGTTGCAAAAAAAGAGTAACAGATTATCATGAGATTTTCTCCTTTTGGGTCTCAAGAAGTTATGCACTACATTTCAACACCAGTTGCACACTGTTCCAAAACGGTTACTAAAACAGAGGCCAAATGGATTTAATAATTTACTAACCGAGACAAATGGGACAAGTTGGTAACTCAGTGAAACCCGGAGGTGGTGTGCTAGCAATTTCTGCTGACTCAGTGTATTCAACCGATTGAGTGAAATATATGTGACATACCTCAGCCTGAAATTCACTCCCAGAAATCAATTATAATTATCAACTATCACATTCATATATGGAAAATATGACTATTTTCAGAGGATAAATTACCTCAGTAGGTCTGAATTTCCTCCCATTGAAACTACAATAGAACGCATCAGCATCTAGTTGATTTCCTAACCTGATCAATACACTATATCTATCCTCCATAGCGTCATTCCTGCAACACAAACACGTAAAGACTTCAAACAAATATGAGAATATACAGAAAAAGGAACAGGAAAAATAATTTGTACCTGACGAAGAGATTTCCTAGAAATGGAAGAACACAAAAACCAGAAATAAAATATGTTAAGGGAGGAAGAAGTTATACCTGAGAAAGAGGATTTCCAGGAAATGATTAAGGTGCTGGTCGCAGAAGAGGAGGAAGTCATCTGAGGAGAAGTAATTCGGGACGGCGACGATGAAGAGGAGAGTAGAGCGTGCGGTGGGGTTGGAGATCGTGGTGGTGGTAGCAGAAGAACTGGAGGGAGGGAGTTGACGGAAGAGGTGAACGATGCCTCTGAGCTCCGTTGGGTTCAGAGCGTTCTTGTCGTTACTCCTAGGGTTTGGGCCGTCGACGACGTTGCCGATCGTCGTGGCTAGCCGTTGAGGGAAGTCGACGGAGTGGATTTGGAGGGAGAACATCTTTTTCAGTGTATTTTGGAATTCTGAAAAATGAAAAGGAAAAACGGATCCTTTGTAAAGGAATTGGAAATTTTAGTTGTGTGTTTGGGAACATAGGAAATTACACTTCCAAATTCGAAGGTAAATTTTTATGTTAAAAAAAAGACCCGCGTTAAGGCCTACTCGGCCTAGCCGACCTTTTTCCAAATGAAGTTCTCGTCAGTTGGATTATTAGATAGGTAAATGATATCTTAATTAGTTCGGGTTTAATTTGGTAAAAGTTTTAATTCGACTCGACTTAAATAAGTTTAATTTTTTTAATAAATGAATCGAGTCAAATAATGTGTATTGATTTATTTAAACTCGAGTTTAAAAGAATTATATGTAATAATAATAATTTATTTATAAAAAATATAAATATGATATAGCTGCTTTATTATATAACTTGTTATTTATATATTCATATTATATTTTCAATATATATATAAAGATTTTTATATTGCATATAATATTTATATATAATATATATAATTTGTTTTCTTCCATAAGTATGATTTTTTAGTTATTTGTTTAAAAAATTTTAAAAAGTTGTTTTGTTATGAAATGAAAGTTCATACTTGATCATGTGAGAATTTAGTTGTTTAGGTTTTTCTTATTTACTTTATACTTAGACCAATCAATTACTTTAAAATTTCATCTTGAATTTCATAATTTACATCCAATATATAGGAAATTCTTGTTTTATTTAAGTGATTATTACCTATATATTTTTGTTAATTTGTTGAATTATC
>JAWZTD010000082.1:9116561-9134250 GCA_035221335.1 Echites panduratus
ATTAATTAATTAATCTTAAAATAAAAAATTAAAAGCTTAACGTATTACTCCCGTCTTATCCTAAAAGCCATGGAATCCAGCACCAAAGCCAAGCTAACAGCTAGTTTGTGAGGAAAGAAATGGGAAGAACTTATGTTTGGGGGTTATAAAAGTCTTTTTAGGTAATGGAGTTACTGTTAATACGGCTCTGCCAACTTTGGGTTTTTTTTCTTTTTTTGCCCTTTTGCTTCTCGCCAAGTCAGAAACTGCTTCTATTGGACTCTTTCTCACATTTCCTCTTAATTCTCCTCCTGACTAAGGAAATACTGCTGTTATCCTACGCATTATCCCCTCATCTACGCTTAAACGTTAAACCCATCCTTGTTTCTGTTCAAGATTTCTGACTCCTACTCCGTGGCGTTGCAGCGATCGTGATATTTTCTGGTTCAGATCATCTATTTCCATTCCAAGGTTGCTGCTTTCATCACGCGAATAAAACTATAAAGAGTAATTCTTTTCTTTTTTGGTTCTGGATTGTATGTATGTGTATATGTTTGTGCATTCATTGTGTATAAGTGTCTTTTTTTGTATGATAAAGATTTAGTAAAGTTGATACTCTTGTTCTAAACCCGCATCACATTTTACTAGAGGATGTTAGCGAAAAAAAGTGTGTATTTGGTTATGTGCATTTTGTTGCCCGAAGAAAATTCAGAGGGTAACTCTGATAGTCACATGGGATTTGTTTAAGATAGCGTGAAGCCCCAATTTTCATTCTCGTGCTGGATTTTGCACGCGGACGCTTGTTTTTGCACACGTGTCTTAACTTTGTTGATAAGCATTTTTAAGATCTGATAATCTTGAAATTTAATATTGTTCAATTGATTTACAGAGTCAGTCCAACCGATTGTTACTGTCTAACTGAAGTGGTGATCGTCAAAGAGTTGTGTAAGTGCTTGCAATGGCACCTAGCACAATTAGAAAGGCGATTGGGGCGGTGAAAGACCAAACAAGCATAAGTCTGGCCAAGGTGGCTGGCAATGTTGCGCCTGACCTTGAAGTCTTGATTGTGAAGGCAACCTCTCATGATGATGAACCTGCGGATGAAAAATATGTTAGGGAGATACTAAATTTGATGTCTTATTCAAGAGGTTATGTCAACGCTTGTGTTTATACTGTTTCAAAGAGGCTGAGTAAAACCCGTGATTGGATTGTGGCATTGAAGGCTTTGATGCTTGTTCATAGGTTGTTAACTGATGGCGGATCTTTTTTCTGTCAAGAGATTATGTATGCCAGCCGCAGGGGCGCAAGAGTGTTAAATATGTCTGATTTTCGTGATGAGGCTCATTCCAATTCATGGGATCACTCTGGGTTTGTTAGGACTTATGCCATGTACCTGGATCAGAAGCTTGAATTTATGTTGTATGAGAGAAAATTGAATGGTGGTGAGGAAGAAAAAAGAAGGCTTGATGATGGTTATGGGGACTTTAGGGATGAACCTGGTTATGGGATCGAAAGGGGTTCAAGGTCCTATTTTGATCCAAATGCGGCTAACGGGCAAGAGGAGAAAAATGGGGCAACTCCCGTTAGGGAAATGAAGCCTGAAAGAGTTCTAGAGAGATTGAATCAATTGCTTTGCCTTCTTGATCGTTTTTTGGCTTGTAGGCCGACTGGGGCTGCAAAGAATAGTAGGATGGTGCTTGTGGCATTGTATGTGGCTGTGAAGGAAAGTTTTAGGCTTTATGCGGCTATATGTGAGGTATTGGGGATTGTGTTGGATCTATTTTCTGAGATGGAATATGCTGATTGTGTAAAAGCTTTTGATTCTTATGTTAATGCAGCAAAGACGATAGATGAACTTGGGACAGTTTATTCTTGGTGCAAGGATACGGGGGTTGCAAGGTCATCAGAGTTCCCAGAGTTGCAGAGGATAACAGATAAGCTTTTAGGAACACTTGAGGGTTACTTGAGGGAAAGAGCAAATAGGCCAAACATCAGTAACAAAAGCAAGGAAGAGAATGCTCCAGCTATTGAAGTGGAGAAAGAACCAGGTATGAATGAAATGAAGGCATTACCACCACCTGAAAATTATACTCCTCAACCCCCACCACAACCGCAGCCCAAGCCTCAACCTCAGCCAGAGCAGGTCACCAAGGACTTGGTGGATTTGAGGGATGATGGAGTGACAGCTGATGAACAGGGGAATAAATTGGCATTGGCTTTGTTTTCTGGACCCCCTGCTGCCAAAACAAATGGCTCGTGGGAAGCATTTCCATCTGAGGGAGAACCCGAAATTACTTCAGCATGGCAGACACACGCTGCTGAAAATGGGAAGGCAGACTGGGAACTAGCATTGGTGGAAACCGCGAGTCATCTGTCAAACCAGAAGGCTGATTTAGCTGGTGGATTTGACCCATTGTTGTTGAATGGAATGTATGATCAAGGGGCAGTGAGGCAGCATGTAAACTCTAATCAGTTGAGTGGAGGAAGTGCCAGCAGTGTTGTACTACCCGGGGCGGGCAAGAATGCCACGCCAGTTCTGGCATTGCCTGCCCCAGATGGAACAGTTAAGCCAGTGGGGAATCAAGATCCATTTGCAGCATCCCTATCCGTTCCACCGCCTTCATATGTTCAGATAGCAGATATGGAGAAGAAACAGGAGTTTCTCATGCAAGAGCAGCAGCTGTGGCATCAATATGCTAACAGTGGGATGCAAGGGCAGTTGGCTCTGAATAAGATTGCTGGCACTGCAAATTATTATGGTGCTGGTATGATGCCTTATGGGATGCCCCAGGTAATGGGACAGGCTGGGGGATACTACTACGCACCCTACTGAATTATGATCATTCCAAGCAGTAAATAAGAATGTTTCCCCAATGTCACCTACCTTCCCTAGACTGCTACTCTCTTATTAATTTTTCTCTTAGCGTGATTCACCGTTTTATGAATGTGAGAGGCTGTGTGCCCAGCAGGTAGTTTTCCTTTCTTGGCGAATGAGGTGAAATCTTCTTGCAAATGAGAGTAACTTGTAAGACTGCAGATATAATGTTATTTAGCCAGCAAGCATGATGGCTCTATAAATATATGATATTTTTCTACTGCTAATGAATATAATGCATCAAGGTGGCGTTTAACATGTAAATACTAGTGCCATAGAATGCACTAATGGAATGCATTTTCGTGGTCAATAAAAAATCATTATTCGTATATAAAGTTTAACTCACAACCTCCAATTTTAAAAATTTACAGCCAATGATTTAAAATTACTGCCATTAATTAAATTAATGATAAAAATAAGTAAGTAATTTTATAAAAATTATTATTTTTTATTTTTTCATCAAGTAAAAATGTAACATCCGAGTATATTATATAAACATATATATTATATATTAAATTCCTGAATCCCCTCTTCTTCATTTGGTTCCGGTTCCATTTTAATGAGTTTTATTTATTTATTAATTATTGATGACTGGTGGTTCGCTTGCAAACATCACTAATTTCCTTTCATTGGAAAACTATTCTTGTTACTCTCCATAATATGAAATGTAATAATATTCCTATTAATGTTCTAAAGTTGTTATAGTAAGGTTTTGATTTTGAACATATGAGGAAACAGAATTAAGAAAAAAAAAAAAGAATTTGTTTCTAAAAATAGAAATGAAAGAGAAGATTCGTGGACTACTTCTTGTTAAACAGTTGATAATATCCCTGAGAGCTAGTATATTGTTCAACACGTGTCCATCTATAACATCTGAATGTACCAGTATGACGACGTCTTCAAAGAATGTAATTTGGAATTCCCAATGAAAATTGACTTGGCCAAACTAAAGCAGTTCTAAATAAAATCAGTATTACTTGTTTCTAGACTTGGTAAAAGATGCCATGCCGAATAAAATAAAAATGTCCCAATACTATGTGCCTCATTGAACGGCATTCACAGATAAACCATTTATCGTCAGAGTTTTTTTTTTTGAATATTCAAAGTTGGATGTCCTTCATTGTAGTCTAGAGAGGGAGGTAGAAGGGTCAAGTTATACATTGATATTCTCAAATCTTATTTAATCGTTTTCTTTAATATTCTATCTTATTTTTTTTCATTATTAACGGCATAATAAATAAACACATTATATCAATAAAACTAATAACTATATGTAAGAAAAAGATAAGGATAAGATAATATAATAAAAAATTAATAAAATACTTAATAAATTAAAAAAAATAATTTATATTTAATTACAAGCAAACTTCATTTAAGTGCAAGTGCAGGAGAAGGTATAAATCATCATGATTTAGAAGACCCCAAGACCTTTCCCGTGTATGGGGAAAAGAAAAGTCATCCTTAAAGATTTCGACTGCCATTTTTTATACAATGATCTAAAACCTCCAGAACCAAAACAATTCGTTTTAAATATATCTTAAAAAAAATAAAAAAGCACACATAAAAATAAATTATCTAATAAAAGATCTTGAGCCATAAATTGATAAATTTCATTTTTAGTGATATATCAAATGTACTAGAATATTTGGATCTCATTAGAATGGTAAAATTGAAAATTTTTTTAAAAAAAATAGAAACAAATATGATTTTTCTTTTTTTTAAATACAAAGTGACTTCATAGAAATAAATTATTTTACTAGAATAATATGTATTTTTTTAAACAGTGGGAGTATAAATTACACTGAAAGAGAGTCAAATAACATAAACCAAAAAAAGAAAAAAAAAGGTACTAAGTATATGTACATCTCGTAGCAAAACAAGACTCTTCTCGTTCCCAAAAAGTAATAGATACAAAGAAAGCCAAAATATAGTGCAAACAGGTTCTAGCTTCAGAATCAAAGGCTCAGTGACTTCTTTCTACGTATCCTTCTGATATTTCAAGTTGGAGCAAACATAGAACAAAGGGATAGAATACAATTTCACAACTCCATCCTATTTCCCCCCTCATTTCTTTGTTAGCTTGCTAACAAACGAGTCGACTGTGATCCCCTCTAAGAAAATCTGATCTATAACTTTTAATCATGGCCAACTAACATTGATGCAGCAATCCTCTTCAGTGATTCACTTGCTTTTATTAAGTCAGTTTCTGAATGACTGGATGAGACAAATAATCTAATGCCCACAGGCAGGCTACATTTGTCGAGTGTTGATCTCTTTGAGGTTACCAGAAGCACAGAGTCTTCCTTCAGTGCCTGCATGATGACATTTTTTTATACCTTTATTTTAACTGAAGTGAGACAAGGTAGTCATAATGACACTTGTAGTATAATTCCTTGGAAAATCATAAGGACACACATTGTCACAATGAAAATCATTGAGTAGGATTCATAGGAAAATGCTAAAAGACTGATGCTTACCTGATCAGCAATGTCTTCAAGCAACTGAAGATCACTCTTCTGTGAACCTTGAGACTCCTTTAATCGCAGAAAAACAATGGGTGATACTGGATCACTCACTAATTCAAGGCCTTGTATGTCAGATAATCCTACAAGTATTGGGCATCATGACATGACAAATTTTAAGAATCTCTCATAGTTGTGAGACATTAAATAACTGTAAATGACAAAGATGAAAGAACACACCTTTCCTTAGTATGTCAATGTTTTTACTGAGTTTTGTAATGAGAGATGGATTTTCTTCCAGGACATCAATTGCAGTAATTGCCGCACTGGCAAGGTAAGGGGGTAAAGAAGCAGAAAAGACATAACCAGAACTGCTAAGCCGCTGCCAGAATAAACCATTAGATATGTGTTAGCACACTAATCATCTTCAACAAAATTATAATCCAAAGAACAAACCAGCCCTAGTGTTCTTTCTTCCAGAACAGAAGTTTTTCATGGTTGCCATAGGATAGATTCCACATACTTGGTGGTCAATAACTCTATGACTCCCAGTGCAGAATCCTCCCTCTGTTGCCAATGCATGCCCCATAGCAGCCGTTACAAGATCAATCTTCTCAATCTTCAAGAAGAAACCAGTGTTAATCCACATGAGAAGAACTAATTCAACCTGCAGAAGTGTAAAAGCATACCGGAACATTGCAGTATTCAGTTAATCCTCGTCCAGAACTGCCAAGCACACCCAAGGAATTGCTTTCATCCAGTAGAACACGGAAGCGATATTTTTCCTTCAATCTAATGATCTCGTCCAGTGGAGCAACTTGACCAGAATTCTGTAATAAGAAAAAGTCAATGGACAGTACTTTTGCAGACAGGACAGATCAAATGGCAAAAGATGTGCAAACTTTCACAATTCCGAGGAGGGTGGAAGAGAAAAGTGAAGGGACACAAGCTCTACTTAAACAAGCTTATCAGTTCAACTTTACGATTGTCAAATTCATCATATGCTCTGTCAAATGGTTTTTAATGTTTTATCATAACGAAGGATTGTGAGTGGAATAGAAAAACACATACAGTGAGTAAAAAATGTTGGAAAATGTTTTACAAGGAGAATCTATCCTAGGAACTCCTCCATGGCACTTAGATTCACCAGGGATAACAATTCCTAACAGGAGAAGAATGCAAAACTATTACCTCTTGTTTAGAAAGTGACCAGAAACTCAAAGTTTAGTTAACAGATTTTTATGTGTATTGTTATTCCAACATGCACAAATAGAACAAAGAGAAAAAGGGAAAGAAAGAGGTACCATGGGCCATAATATTACACAACTTCCTTCTTCATGAAATAAATAAGATGATACCTGATATACAGCCTCAACTACAATGTAGCGTCTCAGCTTCTTGGCACGCTTGTTTTCTTGGGTAACCTTCTCTAGTGTATTTCTTAAAGACTCCATGTCATTGTGCTTGAAATACACTATAGTACTTCTAGAAAGCTGAAGGCCATTTTGAATTCCCCAGTGGACGCCCTCATCACTGGAAGAGTAAGATGGGTCAGAAATTTGAAGATAAAAACTTGAAGGCCGGAATATGAAGCATTGGCTATACATTAGTAAAAACTATTTGATGACACCATTCTCAATTCTCATTAACATAATTAACTAGATAATGTCACGACACATGACCGCTGCACTACACTACACAACACAACTCTAAATTAAGTTCCTCAGTAAAAAAAAAAAAAAAAACCGATGAATAGTGTGTAAATTAGAAAGAGATTGAATGTACTTACGCTATAATGACATCTCCTTTTTTACAAAATGCGGGAATTGCACTGAACATGGTGGAAAGTCCATAAGAATAGAGTATAGATTCAGGAGTTCCAAGAAACTTGGCTATTCTGGCTTCACAATCAAGATGGACATCTTTACAAAGAAGAGAAAGAAATAGTTCCATGAGAATATGGGAGTTAAAGGAGAAATAGTCAAGTTCATTATTCCACTAAATGATAAAAATAAAATTATACCAATTGTTCCATAAAAGCCACGAGGACCACAAGACCCAACCCCATATTTCTCCAATGATCTTGTGCAGGATTCCTGTTAAAATACGTAAGTATGAACAGTCCACTTAGGCACAACTTGAAGATAACAAACAGAAGATACCAAACAACAGTAATGGCTTCTCCTCACAAGTAACTTTTGATTTCCAACTAATCCAAGATAGTTTGCAGAGGCAAAGTTGATGACTTTTGTGCCATTGATTACTACATGCGGTCCAGCAGCACTACAAAGATAAAAATTACAAATAGAAGGCATCTTCAGCAAAACAAAATCTAAATCTGAAAAGCTCAATTACCTTGTCAAGACTTAGAGAAATATACTCATTATTTTTTCTTTTATTTCTATATTTATACATTATAATTAATCAGGGAAGCAGGAAAAAGTTTCACTGCTTCACAAAAGTAAACAAAAATTCTCTTTAATATTTCCTCCCTCTCTTTAATTTAGTTGTACAACATTTTCAGATTGATCATTTGATACACAACTACTTCCCCCCTCTGAATAAGAAAAATTTTAAACAACGAAAGGTATCTCATGTAACCAAAAAGAATCTACCAGAAAACCAAATGCAGAAGACAAATCCAATCTCTACCTTTCCAATACTGGAGGTTCATATTTCATTTCTTCTGTTATTTGTGGAATAAGGGGTTCAGGAACCCATTCATCACAAAGCTCATCTATCTCCTGAAAATCATAAAGAAAACATATTCATCAATTTGTAACCGGCATCTTAGGATATAGCAACATAGATTTGATTACACTAATATATTACGAGGTATGTGTTACCTCATACAGGTGAGCCCAGTTCATTTGAAAAATGGGGAAAAAGAAGTCAAAACTATCAAGAATTAAAAACTGCCCTACGTGTGCGGATTCTTAGAAAACAAGTATGGAGTTCTGAGGAAAGAGGGAGAGGCTTGCAACTTCAACAACAGGATCATAGAGAAGACTGGCTTACCGTGTTCTTAGTTCTAGTACTTCCATGAACATATTGTTTCTAGGTGTTTTCCTTCATTATACAAAATTGTTTAATTTATGTTGCATGGCACTTTGTCACAGGGTGAAAAAATTGAAGAAACTATTTGAATAGAAAGGTAAATATTTCCATTGGGACCACCTTGATCACCAAACAGAAGAGTATCAAGGTTTTATTTATGTGAGGTTGCATGGTATGAAGTACGAGAAGAAAAAAATTTCCAAGCAAAGATTTTAATAAGCTTCCAAAGTGCTAGGAAGTGTAATATAAATTAGTGAATAGCAAAAGATGATTACTTGCAAAGCAAAAGAAAAAGAAGGGATGATAGTAGCTTCCAGTTCTATATTTTGATCTTTGAAGGTCAACAAAGCAGGCGTACCAAAAGGCAACAGATAAGAAACACAGTCCATCTAAATTAGGCATGTGACTATCTAACCTTCTTTGTCAATGGTCTTTTTGGTGGTTTATAACTTGACTGGAACAGCAGAAAAATAATGACGACAACAAGAAGAGCTTCCAGAAAAAAATGCCCTACAAGAAAATGCAAAAAGTTAAAACCTTCCAAATGAGTATAATATTTGATTTATGTTTCTTGGTGGACAACTAACCTCCAATGGGCACTCCAAAGACAACAGCTCTGGCAAAAGGAGCATCAAATGCAAAATTTAACCAATCAGATGTTACTTTTGCGAAATTCAGAGCAACCGATGCCACTGTATCCATTACTTAAATTTGGCATGCACAGAAAATGGCAACTATGCAACCGATAAGAACTTTGAGAACTCAAACCTAGTCTTCCGTGTCCCAGAACTCTTACTGCATAAACTGAAATTTATGTTAGACTCAATAAAGTGAAGTGGTAGTTTAAAAAAGTTCACATATGTTTCAAACAAATGAATAAGAAAGTAAAATTGGAAGTAATTCCAACATTGTGTGGTGCATCATACATGTCTCAGTAATCCCCTCAACCCATGAGTGGATTTCCTATTTTCTTATACTGGCAACTCCATATCTAATCTTAGTTGTTTAGTGAAATAAAAGCTGACAGGATCCTTCCTTTTGCAACAGATATGAACTTCCAACTACATACTTTAACCCACCTCTGAATCCCATAATAAAGGATAAAAAAAGAAGAAAATTATTGACCAAAGGAATCATAAGGAACATAACAGATAATCCAATGTCCACGATGGATCTACTGGACCAGGTAAGACTTTGACCTTGTACTCCGTAAGTGCCAAAAGCACGAGAAGAAACACCAATCATGTAATATCGTTCTGAGGTGCACAAATATTAACATTGGCATAAAACATAAGGTTTCTTGTATCCATGTCTCATTTCAATCAGAACCAAGCCACAAAAAATCACAGACACCTATATTGTTTCGACATAACATGTTTTCATTAGAAAGCAATCTATGTAAAAAGTGTTTAAATGAAAACAAAGGCAAGCGATGTTTTGGATCATATTGGTAATCAAAGAGTTCATCTCCATTATCTATCTTTTTTGTAGCAAATAACAATGTTAAGCATATACAAAAATGGCATAGATTATAATCAACAAAAAGTAACCTTATTTTTTTAATTACTATTGGTATTCGGGCGAGGCTTATGTGCACCTCGACTATTTTACTTCCAGCTAGACCCACCTTGCGAGGGCCAAGATTCAGGTTCGACGACCTGCATAGGCCTCACCTCCACCTCCCAACCACATTAGGTCACCCTTGGGTGCTCCTTTATTACTACCACCGTACTATAAAATAGTCCCGTTCTTTTTTTACACATTAAAAAAAGTTAATGTAATTAATATAATCATTTTAAGAATAATTTTACTTTAATACCTTACATAAAATTTATTAGAATTGAAAATAGCAGATATAAAAAAGGAATTAATGATGGTTATTTAGTCTTTTAACCCATAACAATCCCTCATTGAACAAGCAACTGGAATATAATTTGGAACAATAGAAAAAGTAAACGTTAACTATCTTTTGTTCATAGATAGTCAAGGTTTACTAGTAGATGTAGTATTATAATCGCTCAGATAGGGAGCAAAGAAAATTAATAAGCAGGACCAATGTTGACGGTATTTAAAAAGCAGAATTCATAGAAACAAATGAAAACAGTAATTGCTTTACCTTGTTCGAATCAGCAAATACTGAAGAGGCTAATGAATATCAAAACAACAAATTCCAGCAGCAATCATACAATTTAGATCTACAACACTTCGGTACGTAGTATTAGATTTTTTTGAACTACGTTTCTACACTAAAAATGCAGCATCTACATGAACAAGAACGCAAACAAATATCTCATGCACACCCGGAACAGAATTTAGATCAAAATTATTAAAACCTAAGAAAAAAAAATTTAAAAACTCAGATTAATTAAAATTAAGTCCCCAAAAAAACATTAAACTTCTTTTTCTAAAAGATATATATTTACTACAAACTTAGAGAGGAGTTAACCTGGTTGCAGATGGTCAAGTTTGGAGTTTCAACGACAGGGACGATGAAGGAAGCTCCTTCACTAAAAAAGAAGCAGAAGAAATGTGTTCTGTGAAGGGAGATTTACGATCCGATTTGATTGGATTCTGCAGATTTGATTGAAGAGGAGGAGCCGAACATTCAATACTTATTATCACTATTGTATTTAGAATACAAATCTTTTGCTCGTATTTTTTTTTTTTTTTTCGTTCTGTTGGCATGTTTCAATACATCCATTGTTGACCCGGCGGGCGGCATGATTGATACCAGGACCATCGATATTGAGTTGCTGTGATTTTATTAAAATTATAATAATCATATTTGTTTCATATGAAATTGAATTGAATGATTATTTTTATTTGTAAAAATTTTTAAAAAATTAGTTGATTCAATTTATTTTAAATTTAAATAATATTAATTTTTTAATAAAATTTTAACTAATTTAGAAAAAGCTACTAACATTAACTAAGAAAATGATAAAGATAAAGATAATTATTTATAAAAAAATTAATAAAATATATTTTTTTACATCCACCTCTATATCCCTCTCTTTGATGATTGAGACCTTTCAATTTTAAATATCACGACTTACTAATAAACTAATAAAATTTGACATTAAAATATTTAATAAAATAATAATTATTATTTATATTTAAAGATTAAAAAAAATGAATTCAAATACATACTAACATAAAACGAGGTCATGGGAGGAAAAGTTTCTAAGCCAAGAAGTACAAGGGTAGAACCCTATGCCCATTGACTTTTCTCTAGTAATACGCGCTTAAAATAAATGACCGTTTATTGTTTGTCTTCTTTTCCTCGTTATTATTATTTTTTTGGTTATTTCTCTTCTGTTTCTTAAAAGTTAACTTTTTTATTTTATTTTAAAAATAATTTATAATAAAAAGTTAAAAAACTATTTAAAATTCAACCATTGTTTGGCTGCTTCCATTAAATTTTGAGATCGAAATGTGGAAGAAGTGAAGATCTACTTTGGGAAATATTTAGTTGAAGCTTAGATAAGAGAATACAAAGGAAAAATTCTCCAATAACAACTTTTCATAAAAAAAAAGTTTCTTTTCTTTTTATTAAAGTAATTTTGAGTTTCAATAACTTTTAATATCTTTTCTTTTCTATGTTTGGCCCAATTTTTAGCTTAAAATTACTTAAAAGTTGGGCCAAATAGCATGATTTTTGTGGGATATATAATACTTGAAAATGAAGAAATTACAAATCATTTATTAGATGTAAGATATTTATGCGAATGATTTTATAGATTGTGAAAAAGGTTAAAAACCTAGATAAATTATCAAAATGGATTAGATAAAAGAGGAGAAAAACGACTAGAAAATAGCTCTGTATATTTGTTTTTTCTTTTTTTTTAGATGTTTTAAATTTTAATTTTCATATTGAATTTGATGACATGGATATTTTTTATATGAGATAAAATTTTGATGTAAAAGATATATATCAACCTTTCACCGGAAAGTAATTTCACTGACCCATCTTAATTAGTTGAACTGTTATGTGGTGAAGGTACAATTGATAATTTTTATAAAATTAAATTGAAACATTTAAAAGTTTAGTGACTAAATTGAAAAAAAAAAGTACAAATACAATGGTCAAACTGATAATACGTACAAGTAAAATGATTGAAATGACGTATTTAAAAGTTTAATGGTTAAATTAAAAAAAAAATTGTACAAGTTCAATGACCAAATTGATACTTTACCATAAAAAATGTGATGTTCACATTTTAATTCAATCAAATTTCACTTTTCCCCTCTGGCTGTAAGCATTAAGCACTGCCAGCCCGGTGGGTTCCTGAATATTGACCCTGGTGAAAATCAGTGGCTTACTAAAGAGTTAGAGCTACAGCAGACCATGGATTACAGACTGGTCAGCAGGAGGAGGATTAGTGCCATCTCTGGATGCCATGATTTCAAGTTCCATTTCCGTTGATCGAAGCTCTTCTTCCAATCTCCTTACTTTAGCAGTGGCCTCAGCTACCTGCATGGCTAGTTCCTCTCCACGTCTAAGCAGTATGTTCTTCTTGCATATTCCATCAATATGATTAAGACGATCATCAAGCCAACTCATGTCAATACCATTCAACTTCAAATCCAGGAGGTAGCATCTAGCGGTAGCAAGACTCTTCATGTCCATATTCTCCAATGTAAGTTGTTCAAGCATGCAAACCACGTTGGCTAAAATCTCTAGTAATGTTGATCTCAAGGTGTCACTCTCTGCCCTAAAGCTCGACAGAATAGATGGATACCGTGTGATCACCCTGTCAAGTATGGGAACACAACGTCGAGCTACTTGGTATGCTTTCCAATTGATCAGCTCATTTTCATTATTGGGGCCACTGTATGGGATTTGAGTTGGAGTAGAAGAAACGTAGATCACCTTAGGGGAGCATGGTGGCTCAGTTGAAGTTTGCTGAAGAGCACCACAAGGATCTTTAGGGAGATGCTGATTCCTTAAAGGAGACGCTCCAAGTTGGCAGTCAAATTGTTCAGGAAAGTCTACAATGACATATAGTATCACTACAACAGCTTCATAAAGATTCTAAATATTATATCAACTATGAAAAGAAATACCTTGTAGAATGGCCATTAACCATGAATCACTTCTGTCTGAGGTTGGACTGGAGTTAAGCTCAGAATGTGCAACAGCAGGTATGTCTTCAATTTGTGCCTCGCTTTCAAGGTCATCAACCAGGACGTGGTTGGATTGACCATCGAAGGTTGGATGACTGATGCCATTAGTCAAGCTAGTACCAGTGGGACCTAATGGATGGTTTATCATATGATTGGACCCATTGTGAGTGATTGGACTATCCTCAGAGACCTCCAATTCTTGAATGTCAGCATCATTGCAAAGGTCTGCACAGTCCTCCAAAGCAATGGCAACGGGCATATCAACACGTCTCTTTGGTGCACGCTCTGAAGATGGCACAGTTGATTGTGACAGTTCCTTGGTCATTGGCAACAACATGTTTTTCTCCTGAAGCTCAGGTTCTCTGTTCTTCCTCTTGACAATAAGAGATCTAGGCATCCCTTGTTTGTTTTTTGGTTCAACAGTTGGACCCAATTTCATGGGAATTGATGCCACAAGTGGTTCAATCTCCCAGAGTGAAACCCTCTCAGGTCTTGTTATAGAGGTGGAAATGGAATGATCCCACTGCACCTATATATGGGGAGTTTTTCAGTATTTTCTTAAGTTATTAAGAGAATAAATGAAAGAGGCAAACAAGACTGATGATGAATCTGATCTGTATATTCATGAACCTGCAATGCCCTCCACTCAGAATTATGCCACTGAGGATCAACACTGTCAACCCCAGTGATGGTACCTGTATACCTGTTCAAAACCCAAAGCAAGGGAAGAAGGGAAAAAATAATGTGAGTAATCTATATGAAACATAGGTTATTACCAGATAGTGAATCATCCATTACTTTCTATGAATTGAATCCTCCCCCTTCAACTGCATGTTGTATCTCATTCCAACAGAAAATCCATGGTTTACAGCTTCTTGATATTTGGTTAGGCCTATGATGAACTGACTTTTTCTGAGAAATTTTTAAACAAAACAAAAAAAAAAAATGCAAAAAAGATAAGTATAAGCTTTGTTTCATAAGTGCACAAACCTTTCTTATACAACGAAATTAAGTCTTTATAAAAATCAAACCTCGGCCTGTAGTAAACAGTGAACAAGGACCCCGTTGCAATAGCATGAGATACAGTTGCAAGAACTCCATCCCTGCTTTCACTTGGAAACAATGGTGATGGTTTCATGATACCTTGACAAGCAAGACGCCTGATCCCAACACGTAAATTTCCATTCCCTCCCCTGCGGAGAGAAGGTCAGTGGTTTCAAATCTAATAAATAGCAAAGAAAGTAAAGAATACATGGTACTCTAAACTGCAGCAGTATTTGGCAGGGTAAAAACATATTGAAGGGCTGCAGAGAGGGCAAATACAGGACACTTGGTAAAATTTGTTAAATATTATTTCATTTTATCAACATTTCCAATCACCATAGTCATCAGAATATCAAGATTCTTGAGAGACATTTAAAAAAACAACATCGCCTTCAAATCTTTAAAAGAAAAATTTTAATTCAATCATGTAGTAAAGAAGAAAAGTATTCACAGGCTTCTGGTGTTTATTTCAAAATGAATGGAGAAAAATTCATAGCATGTGGATGGTACTGAAAAGTTCTCTAACTAACTATTTGATATTTTATCATAATCATTACAACCTTTAGTTTACTCTTAATACTTTAGGTAAGTTCACAGTCATACTACATTCCCATCTCCTTCATATTATTTGCTACAACCATTTTGATGTTTGGTCCTTGCGGAACAACAGAGAAAATGAAGTAAAGACATAGCTACCTGAAGAAAATGAAAGAGTCCCCGGCAACTAATCTCTTGGAGGTGACAAATTTACTCCAGCCTGTAGTTAACAAATGCCTCCCAGGTTGACCTGTTCAGGTTTCATAAAGACATTTAATCCAAGTAAAGGAATCAAGGGTATATGATATGTATCAGTTGTTCATTGGCCTCTTTATTTATTAAGTGACGGCCATTCATGCATCCACTTAAAAGCTAAAACAAAAACTAAGCTATTCTTCAGTATATTAATTTCATAAACCTAACTCTTATATCTTACGTAGGACCTCACAGCGCATGGACAGTTTGAGGAAATTTTCGACTTATCCATACATAATGCACAAGTATATATTATATACAATGAACAAAAGGAGAGGAGAATCAAACTCAGATAGGAAGAAAAATATAACCTGCAAATACATGCTTAAACCTCCACTCATTTCCAAGAAGATCCGTGGCAGACAATTCTTGGCTTGGTTTCCGCTGGGTCGTGTCCTTAATGCATGAAATGTTGAAACATGTAAAACAGATTGAATAAAAAATGAATAACACCCAGACACTTGAAGCAAAAAGTTAGGAGACAACATCTAGTTGAACTAAAGTAACTTTACCAAAGGAGGTAAGCATTTGTCAGCATGCTGTCTAAGCACATGTAATCTGCAATGGCCATTTGTATCAGAAGCACCTAAGACCTTGGAGAAAGAATTGAATTTGGGTTTTATTTGCCGAGGGCGTGATTCTCGAGGCCCTGTGTGCTGTAAGGGATCCCCCGTAGAAAAATTAGAAAAAGAAAGAAAAGGGTGGAATAGTTTAAAAAAGAAGAAGGGTGTGCATGATATATACACTTACAATTACTTCGGGAAATAAAGTAATTTGTGCAAAAACCTCATCATCTTCCTCAACCTATAGAAGTAAATGAATCTTAATAACCAAAATAAAACTTTTGATTTCTCGTGATGAGCCTTGAGATAAATTCAGACAAAGGAAAGGTCAGAGAAACATACTCTAAGTTGAACATTAACAACACGGCAATGGATCTTGGAGGGCAAAATGACTGGTAAAATCTGATTCAGCCTAGCCGATTCCTCTAGCTAAACAAGGGAAACTGAAATAAATTGTTGATGCCTCCACAATACAACACTAAAGAAAACCCAAATTGATTGAGATTTTCAATAGTAACAAGTACAAGAAGGGAATAGAACAAATGGTTAGACCGTTAGAGCTCCAACTTAAACAATGAAATCCAGAAAACGTAGAAACAGTTTATAACTTCATACTAGTGAGCTGCAGCCCTTCCCTCGTGTTGCTTGTTTTCTCCATCGCCTTCATAAAGAAAAAGAAACAAATTCAATAAAACCAGAGTTGAGAAACACGCACTTGCTCCAGATGACCTTGTGGGAAGTAAAAAACTTGATCTCCAGCCTCTGGAAGATCAACCATTGAACCCGCACAGGCCTTCCACAGTTCCACGTACTCGTGCAGATTATCAGAATCTATTCATAGTTTATAGGAAACCAAAATTTGCTCCTTTAGTAATCATTACACAAAGTTTCAATAAAAAATGGGGCATTGCTTGGTACAACACAACTCAAAAAAGGGGAAAAAATACTAAAAGAAATCGAAGCTATAGGAAATTGACCTTTGAATGACATAATACTGTAATCCTGCTACTGCTGCCCTGGAAGTTAAACAGAACTCTCCAAGTCGATAAGCGTGAGGTTCTACCCCTGGTTGGAAAAATGAAATCTTCAAGTCAAACTCTGAGAAGCAGAGCTGAAAGCTCCCCTCCCTCCCCACCACTTTTGATCAAATCTTAACAAGTAGCTTTCCCATCATGGTCTGTAAAGTATTTAAATTCCGAGTGATGAGCCGTGTGTGTTCCCATTTTGGATTATATTATTCCATAATGGGAACTCTTTTTGTCCTCAGAATAAATAAGTGGAACTACAATACTCCCTTTTACCAAGTTCTCCCCAGTCGCCTCCCGACATTTGGTTTTCGTATGAGATCGTCCAATTCTATTGAATATTTGATTAATTTTTTTCAAAAAGAAAGTTCACTGATACTTTATTATGTTATTACTTAATAATTATTTATTTTAATTTCTGAACAATGTCGAAAGTGAATAAAAAAATAAAAAAATAAAAGTAAATAGTATGGTTTTTCACTTAATAAAAAAAATTTTAAAAAAAATGGTACACTTGTTTAGTCAAATTATTAAAAATTACTTAACATAATAATACATAGAATTTATTATATTTTAGAAGATTAGAGTATTAACCTCTTAGTTTGTGGCATGATGAGATAAAGAGCTAAGTAAAAAAAAACAAGAAAATATTTATTCGATTTTGAAAGATAATTCATTCATAATTTAAAAACATCTAATCAAATAAAAGTAAATGTGATACTACATAATTTAGTATAACTAAATTTTTTTTATAAGTGTTATGTA
>JAWZTD010000082.1:9152261-9162914 GCA_035221335.1 Echites panduratus
TAATGTAGTTAGTGATGAAACCATATGAGTTAGTAGTATGTAAATTCTTAAATCAAGGAGTTAGTGGTTGTAAATCTCTTAGGAAAGTGGAACTTTGAAAAAAATATATTTATTTTAGGAAAGCGGACTTTAATTCCGGACATCTGAAAATGAAAACAGAGACATTAAATTTGGGATGGAGTATAAAATACATACCACATGAGGCAAACGATAAGCCATGGCTGTGATTAAACCATCAGATGACACAAATGTAGATGTTGGCCATTTTGGTCTGCAAGGAGACAGAGTGACACATTGCACGTGGTTTAGATCAGAAACCAGAAATGTAGATGATAAAAAAATGTGAAGTAAAATGTGTGTAGCATTCTAATGCAGGCAGACAGCTATTCTGCACTTAACAGATACGAGACATAAACTCCCAAAGGTGAAAATGGAGCAGCTTCTCAAGAATGTGAGACTTCAACCGAAATTTCACATATCTATAGACACATAAAGAACCATGAATCATGGGTTTCTCACAATGTTAAATAAATGCCATCTGGAAGTAGATTCAGCAGTCACTGATGCAGATTCATTGTATACAGAAACATGCAATCAGGTTGGTAAGTTTGTTAAATGTTCTTTAATGAATAATTTGTGCAAATAAAAGAGAGAATAGAATTAAAATAATGGTATTCATTGCCAAATAATACAGTCTAAGAAAGGAATCACAAACTAACAAACTGTATGAACAAGGATCTGAATAGTATATAAAGGTAAGCAGATCAGGATTGCTTGGGTTCTCCCAGTAGATATTTCTTGAAGAGCATTTTAGATGCATTCCTTTCAGTTGCTTCACTATGCTAGTTTTGGCATATTTTTCCTCTTTCTCCGAAACGCATAGTGAATCTGAGAAGATAAGTGTGAAAGTATACTGTTGCTGCTTCTGTTAATGGTAAAGCACAGAAGATGTAAATAGGAAAGCTGAAAACTATTTGCTTTGACAAGTTTGAAGCAATCGTCAATCGAGAATTATTTTAGGTTCTTTTCAGGTTTTCTTTGAGGAATTACTTTTGTTTGTTATTTGGATATAGTGTTCATAGTATTGAATATACCTAAAAAATCAAATAAATAAAGGAAGAAAAAAAATTGGGGGAAGGGTACCAGTTCTAACCTGTCTCATAGACAACTATGCAAGTAAAAAGATGCAAATCCTGTCATAATCTTAGGAAGCCATACCTGAAGTCTCGGATCCTTCGCCCATGAACCTCAAAAACACCAAGTGCCCCATTTACTAAAGCAAAAGCAAAACTTTCAGAAAATTCTTCCTGAGAACCATCTGTGCCTGCCCCCTCTGCAATCAAAATCATTTTCTGTAAACACAGCTGAAAAAGATGGTATACAGCAGGAACTGAAATAGAAAAAGCTCACTGGACTCTGCAGAAGCAGCCTTTGTAGGGGAAGTTGTCCCAGCTGTCTGAGCAGTTGCCATATCTTTGGGTGATGTTGACGAGGGTTTAGAAGGCCCATTCTGAGCTGGTCGAGGAACAAAAGGAAGAGTCCACTCCACCACTGTGAAGGGAAGAGCTAACGATCGGAGCTGCATCATTCAGTATATTATCCATTACGTATAAAATTTACATCATAATGGATACATATCAGCAATTGCATCAGAGAGATCATCCAAAAAGATCAATTCTTTTTAATTTTTCCTAAAACGACTTTGGAAAGAAGGGAAAATAAACAAATTGATTCATACGAGACTTTTGTATATAGGCTAAGGAATATGCTACCAGGTCACTACCCGGTTTTTGTCACTATTAGTCACAAAAACCTGCAACTCCAATAAACTACAAGAAAAATCTAGATTTTTACTGAGGAGCAGAACCAATATGTCAACCAAATAAAATGATATACCTTTTAGGTCAACCAAAATGTGTCAGAGAGAGAATCAATTCCAGACTTAGGGAACGCTGTATTTTATTATTTATTTGTACCAAATATTACCCTAAATGATATTTTTTGGATAAAGAAAGTATGCGAGATTTTTAGAAGGTAAAATATTCAAGACAAAGGTTATGAATTGAGGGATAAAAAACTAGAAGATTGGACATTTTTTCATTTAGATGGTCAATGTTTTTATTATTAAATAGGAAAAACCTCACATAATAATGATTTTTCCCAATGGTTTTACTTCTCAACCACTAGTGTTAGTTCTAAGTACCTTATCAAAAAAAAGTGTGCTTGCTCACTTTCTTCAGCTGAAAACCATAATTTTCGACTGGGATGGACTGTAAAAATAAATGGGAAAAAAAAGGATAGGAAAAGATTTCATAAAGTTCCAATGGTAATTGGATAAAATTAAAAAATGGTGTAAGGATAAAATATGAAAACAGAGGTTTGAGAATATATTAAAGAAATGGAAATAGTTGATGGGCATTTTTCACCAATTTCCCAAAGAAAAAAGATCACTGATTCACAGTAATCTTATTCATCAGGCAAATCGAACCAATAAATATGTCGTCAAAGTGCTCCCCTCCCACCCATAAAAACAGCCAAATTATTTGTTAAATATTGGGTATGGAGATAATTTTCTAAAATATACAGAAGGAAAATAAAATCAGGCAAAGTGCATGACCAAGAAAGATTAAGTAATAAGCCATCACCATAATCGGGGTCTTTGTCATTGCCCAAACCTCCACAGGAGCATCTCGGAATAAGATTAAAAGGTACCTGCTGTCACCATTTACCAAATTAAGATAAAAGGAAATACAAGTTGGCATTCATTTCCACAAACGATAGAGAAAGCTTAATTAAACAAAATCTATAAAGTTAGTCGTCATGTAATCCGAAATACCCCCCCCCCCCAACACACACACGCCAAAAAAAAAAGGGAATCAAAATTGCATAATGTATCTAGCCCCTCCAAAAGTGCATAAGTACACCCTCACCCCAGCCCCTAAAATAAAGGGGGTTGCTTTTCAAGTCATGAAACTTATTTAAGGATCTTCTTAATAAAAATAATGGGTCCACGAGAATGAAATTGCTGGGAGGCAGCTATATTTGAACATGATTTTGAAGTAGAACACACTACTGTTGACTATATGTAATTGCTAAATGTCACTGTAGCCTCTAGCAAGTACATAAACAACCATTTGCAACTTAAACAGTTCCTGAGTACTCAATAACTATTCATGCACTAACAGCAAGACACCCTTGAATAGAGTTTTTCTGGAATATTATTTAAATATTCATGAGTCTATATTTGCAAGAATAGATTTAATGGATTTAATCATGTGTCTCTAAAAAAACATGTTAGTAGCTACTTGGAATATCCAGTTTCCTGAAATGGAATACAATTAATCTTCTATCAAGGGCAAGTATTTGTCTAATTTCATAGATTTTCCATTACCCTATAGAAGGTCCCAGTTGAGTAGTTTTCTTCAGCAGATAGGCATTTACCCAACCAATTTCATACATTTTTCAGTATGTCTTTAGAAGGTTCTGAGTGAGTAGTTTCTTTCATATTATCTCCTAAATTCAAAACTATGTTTGTTGGGAAGGTCTGTCCAGATAATGCAATAATAAACAAGACTAGGACATCTGAACATGTTTATTTAGTTGGATAATTAGTTTGCCGTTGGACTATAAATTTGGTCCGAGTTCAGAAGGATGACTTGATTTCTCATCAAATCAATGGATAGTTTGTAAGTAATTTTTCATTTGCCGAACAACTGTGTGTATGGTCACCCTCCAAGCTGTATCTTAACCCGTGATTTTTCAACTCTCTTGAACCCTGAGGTTAATTTTATTCTCTGTAGAACTATGTATACATGTCTCAGTGTTTTTGTGTGTCTTACTAAGAGATGTCAAGATGCTTTTACTAATGCAACTTGACATTTAGACAGAGTAGAAAATCAGATAAAGAGGATCCTTCAAAACTTTAACTTCAGAGAAACAAGCCATGAGATGAGACCCTATACTAAAATTCCCAATAATGAGCATGGCATGCAGAAAGGATAAAAATGGAAGGGGAAAAAAAAACATAGAAATAAAAATATAAAAGTGAACAGGACCTTCCAGAAGATGAGGCCCTTAAAGCTCTTATAGGTGCTCGCTCAGGCTTCTGCATGACTCGGAACGCCCTATTGAGGCCACTTCTAACACAAGTCACGACTAGTTTGTTAATGTAACCTCCAACTTTATCAGTTCCCTGAGTCAAGAAATCATCATAGCGTGTGACGACGTCGTATGCAACTTATGGGGATAAAATAATTCTTTTCAAAAGTTAAAGCACAAGTCTAACTCAAGCAACACCAAAGATACAAATAATGCTTCAGTACAACGAATAGAACCTGTGTGTAAGAGAATGACACCAATCTGGAATTTCCAAGCCACCGCAACCCCCTTACAACACTGTTATGAACAGAAAAACTAGCAGCAACAGCATTTGCAGAAACATCAATGATCTCAATGCTACCATTTTGAGCTCCCAAAGCAACAAGGGGAACAGCTACTGCAGGAAAGTTACCACCACCTTCACATTTTGAATCAATTAGTATTTGTTCCGAGAAGTTAGGCAACTACGTGAAGTTCTTATCAACAGAAATCAAGAATATGGATACAGAAGGAGAATGCTTACGAGCCAAAGTGGCTGTTAGAGAAGGGGAAGGTACAGCCAGCATGGTCATAGTTGAAGAAAGGAGATGAAGCTGTCCAACGAGGATAGTCTGCATAAATATGTTTGACCATTTTAAAAATATTGAGACTGTTAATAGAATATCCATTGCAAAGACATATATCTACAGTTATACAATGTTTCCCTACTCCCAACAGCTTCCCAACAGAACTATGAAGAAATGCACAAATTGACAACAGATAAAGAAAGCAGAAAACAACAAAACAGAACACAACACTGAACCACATGCTCATGGATAAAGACCTGCTATTACTTTGCCAAATTTGAGCAAGATCCAAATACAGGAGAAAATAAAGAACTTGAAAGCATCTAAAATAACAATTAGATGAATCACCACTCCCATTCAACACACAGAAATGTGAAGACAAACAGCAAGCACAAGAGAGAACAAGGAAGAGGTAAAAACCATATGTAACCTCATCCTGGTTAAGGGAAAATATTGCTGTAGCCAGTTCTAAACAAATTCATGAGAGAAGGAAATCTTTGAGAAAGTAGAGATGCAATCTACATTTTTTTTATGATAAAATCAAACATAGTTAGAACATGTTCAACTACTAAAGATCAGAAAGTAGCTCATAGTCCTCGTTATCGAAAGAATTCATCCAATACGAGCACTTTTATGAATCTTGTAATCACCTTGAAATTCTCAAGGTTGATTTAACGACCAGAGTCAAGGAAATATTTTTTCAATCTGGTTATTCTACTGTTGACTAAATTGATAAATCCAATGTTTTGAAACCCCAGCTACAGAATACGAGGATTTTTTTTTTTTTTGGGATGATGAGTTACGCGATATAAAGATATAATTGCAAGACTTTCTCACAACTGAATTTTGTCTGGGCTCCTGGAGTACCCTATATTTCTATTCTATCTTAGTTTCGTCCTATGCAATATAACTTTTTGTGCTATTTCAGCTATCACTGCACTGGCATCATTTTGTATTCAACAAAACATGGAGGAGATGGCACTTACATTGTGATATTATGTGAAAAAGTATTATACTTAGTTAAGGTGCTATAACATTAATGCAATGATACACATATTAACAAACTAAGCAAGGCAATGATTAATATATTATAAACAATATTATGAAAAATATACAGAACAATGACATGGAAGAGAATGAAATCATATATCCACACTAACAAAGCAGATGTCCCAGCTTTCATATTATCACAATGATTCAAGCAGATGTCCCAGATTTCATCATAGCATTTTCAAACAGCTAAACTTTTTGGGATATGCAAATCTAAAAATTCAGCTTCCACCCAATGACAATTGGTTAAAACAGGCATAAAAGGACCGGAAAATTAACATGCCAAGTTCTTATCAGATCAGTCCTTATTTCTCTCATTCTTTTTCCATTATTAAGTGTGGACAAACGTTATTTGTGCTTCTATATGTTTATGAACAAAGTAATTTCCACAGCCTAAAAAAAAAAAAGAGGTAAACCAGTATTATAGAAGATTAAAATGCAGGAAATAGCAAAATAAACCTTAAATGATACTTCTTCCTGACTGACAGTGGGATTAGATGAACCACTCCTACTGCCATTTACATTATTTGATAGAACAACCGAATCCCGTGAAGGGTCATCAACATTCAAACTTTCCTTGCCAGGATTTGCCTCTGGCCCTGCTACTTTATGAATGCATGTGGTGCCAGAATTCGTTATTCCTTTTTGAGCATCATCATCAGATCCTTCAGCAATTAGGAGCCATTTCCATATTTTTCCATCATCAGATATAGATATCAAATGTGTCTTAGAAAAAATGAGAGATTCATCGCAAAAACCAAAAGGATTGTCAAAATCCACAATAAAGGAAGAAGTATCATGTACATCAGAGCAAAGCTTGCCAATATTCTGGAGGATGGAATCTGTTTGTGAGATTACAATTGCGAGAATTGAGGGGGAAGGGACAGATGTCCCAACAGAAGGCATCAGTTCCTCCATCCTACACATTATGTGTGCCTGCTCTCCTCTGGTGATAAGATGAAAATTATTATGTTCCTTTTGAACCAGAAAACCTCACTCAAGCTAGAAGCTTTATTACATAAAAATATCACAAAAAAATTCCAGCTGAAAGTTTCCACATTCAATCGCCACACTTACAAAAGAATAAGAAACCAAAACTTAAATTTTCTGGTTACAAAGAAGACAAATCCAATACTCATTGCTAATATAAGGATAGCAAAAGAACAAATATACCACCTTCATGGCACTTTCTTTTGGTTGGTGGATAGAACGAAAAAGTATCTCCTTGTTTTAACCCCCCAAGATAAAGCTTCAAATTATTCACCACTCACACCATAGTTTTCTTATTGCAGAAGGAGAAATTTAATACAGAATAAAAGAAGGTTCAGGTGATCTACAAGCACGTATCACTTAATCAACACTTTTGCTCTAAAATTTTCCCTTGTTTGGTTGCATACTATACCTATACAAGTTGGCATAAAGCTTATGTTATGATTCCATACAAATCCCATAAACCATGAACTAAATTTGAAAAATCTCCCTCAAACCACTTACTTCAAATATGAACATTTGAGGAAAGGAAGGGATCTTATTCAAGAATATTCAGGCACTAAATGGGAGAAAATTCCAGGAACAGGCAGATAGAGCATCATATCTAATGTTTGATGCTCAATGAGAGTAAAATTATGAAAGCACTCCATTAGAACCTCATCTCACACAATCCAATACAATCGATATCCTGCTCAATATTTCGGGATATACTCTTCTATCCAGGGTCACATTTGAAAACAATGATACCATTTTTCAATTACTTTTTTCTCATTTTTTTAAAATCCAGAAAGCAAGTTTACCAATATATACCATGCCACTTCATCTAAAAAATGTATAGGATATTCTTCTTAGATCTAATCTATAGTCTTCCTTTTCTCTAGCTCCACTAGATACCCATCTCAAGCTTCATGCTTTCTAATTCAACTACATGCTTCGTTTGCCTATTTAATCTTAATTTTCTGGACATCTATTAATATATGAAAGTTCTTTGCAATTTTCCTTATGATCCAATGTGCTTTGTTTATGAGTAACATCATCGATGGGCTTTTCCTTCTATATAGTGTTTTACATGGATATCAAAATATTTAATATTCTGGGCCATAAAAATAGTACATCATCCGTATATATTAATCGTCTCATTTGGGACATGCAAAAGTGTTACGAAAATTATTATATTGTTTTACTTGCTAGTAAAAAAGACTGCAATACTTCATATTGGAACTTGAGAAATAAAAGAATTAATTAATATAGTTGCACATATAAATAAAGATTAGAGGGTATTATTGGAGAATGAACAATTAATACACTTAATTTCTTTAGAACATATAAAGTTTCTAAAAACATATTCAAATATAACTATTATTCTGGAAAGGAGGCAGTAGTTTTTTATTTCTGATTGTGTCTCTGCAGTAGATGAAGCTACATCCACTTGCTATATCAAGCTTCTACACATTTGAAATCCGATCATTTCTTCACACTCTAATCAAAAACTAAAAAATGCAACTTCATGATCAAATGTCAAAAGTTGCAAGTGTTTTAAAAAGATGTTTCAGAAAATAAAAAACTATTTGTTTTCTTCACAATTATTTTTTGTAATTACCATGACTGTCCATTCTTAAAGCATTTTGAGTAATTCTTTTCTTGAGTATAATTTTAACTCATTAAAGAGAAAACCCAGTAATGCATGTGCAGTTTAATGTTTACCATTATTATATGCCACTGAGAGCTGAGAGAATTTGAGGTTCTGATAAGAATCTATACTCAAACAACACAGCCATTCCTAGTCAATTCATTATAACATGCACAGCAATTTGCATATCAGCTGCTCCTTTTTTCCTTTCAGATGTAAAACAGTTCAACACAGGAAAGGTTTGTTTACACCTTGAACTACAGTTTATCCAAAACTCATAGTTGGTTTTACAACTTAAGCTAAACTAAAAAATTGAAAAACAAAGATAAACTAGATCTAACATGAAAAATGATTAATTGTTTCATAGCTAAAGCATTGTTTTCCTGGTAAATACTTACTCTTTCCTCCTCCAAGTACTAAGCTTCCCGTCCATATGAGCGCAATGCAAGACATCTGTATTTAAGTCTGCCAATATATCCAAGAACTTCCCGCATCCCCTCGGCAGTGCACCCATCGATAATTCTGTCTCATACTGTAAATCAAAAACCACCAACTCCCTTGGAAACACCACGTATAATATATGTTTCCAGTGCGGCGAAAATGCAAACTTTGCCATGTACGTGGGAAAAATTGCGGAAGCTGGTGCCCCATTCCCACCTCCACCACTACTTCCAGTACCGTTAGAATCTCTTTCTAGCTTCTGCAATTCGGATGTGTCGGTACGAATGTGTAATTCCTTCAAAATGACATCATTATCGTCATCCCCTAGTGCTTTTATAGAGAGAAGGAAACCCTTGAGACCCAATGCACAAATATGACGATTATCGAAGGGGTCGCGCCTGATACATGAAAAATACTCCGGGGAGGCATCGTATTTGAAGAAACAGCGACCGTTAGTGGTGTTGTACAGAGATAACAGAGAGGGTCCAGAGAGAGCTGCGAGGATCCACGAATCTGGTCGGGCCTGAATCCAGCACAGGTCTTGAATGCCAAGTTTTGAATTTGAATTAGTATCAAAAATGAGAATGGCTGCTTTCGAGCGAAAATCAATCAAAGAAATATGGCCCTGGCGATCGCCCACGGCGAGGAGGAGATGTTGCGGTGAGTCGGAAGAAAGTAGATGATGAGGAAGCGGCTGAGGGGACCAACGAACCGACGTGACGAAAGGGGACAGGGATTGGGAACTAGTAGATGGAGGAGGAAGAGGGATTGTGGATACCAATTGCATAGATTGGGTTTCAACAATGGAGACAGAGCTGCCGGCGGCGTATGCTAGAAGGCCTGTGGTGGAGAGGTCGGCTGATCCGCCGTTGCTCCGAGAAGGAGGGCCCGGCAGGGCGCAGTTCCATGATTCATTCGGTGGTTTCTGAACGGACGACATATCCTTGTAGATTTTGCTACTTGCTGTGATCAGATCAAAGTGTTGAGAGTGGAGATTCTCAGTTCAAACACGGGAGAAGAATATCATAGTAGACAGTGAAAATGGACATTTCTACAGACGACACTAGTAATAGTGGGATTAAAAATGGGGTTGTTCTTCTTTAAGCTTTGTGATAGGAATAAGGGTTCCCGTCGCCGGAGCTTTTGCGGTCAGTGTATGGCGGGTCTGCAAATGGCAGAGAAGTACAGTATGGCAATTGGCACGTTGAATGCGTACTGCAATGACTGAAAAGTCTCAACTTCGGGAGGTTTATCAATTAAGAAAGAAGAAATTCTTTTTCTGGAAAGGCCGGAAGGGTAAGCGTAGGATCCCTGCAGTCCCTCCAAGGCATCTCTTTTTTTTATTATTACGTCATACAAGGTTATTCATTAAAAAATAATAAATATATGTATATTTATTATATCTAAAATATTCTATATTTTTCATATTTATAATTATAATTATATTTTATTATAATAAATAGAAGAAAATATTAGATAGAGGATAAATAGTGAAAAAATATAATAAATATGTATTATAAATTATAAAATGATTTATATTATTGGATAAATATAAGAGGTTAAAAAGACTTATATTTTAGGATATAATAATATCTTTTTTATTTTTAACATAAATGCTAAAAATTAGTATGTTCTAGTTGAAAGTGAAGGTATTTTTTTTAACTTAATGCAAAAGTTAGGGAATGTGATGAGACTAAATGGAGTGACGATGGAAAGTAAATTGTGTTGTTTAAAATTAAATGTTTGTTTAACTAGTCTATAAATCTCATGAACATGTATAATATATATATTTTTTATATTAAGTATTTGGTTGTATGTTTAAAAAATATAATTTAATAAATATTTAATTGAAATTGTTTATTGCTGTTGTAGAATAAA
>JAWZTD010000082.1:9191108-9204298 GCA_035221335.1 Echites panduratus
AATATTAATAAAATATTCATACAATTAATTTTTCTTTATAATTTTTTATCTCTCTCGTTATTTATAAATTTCATTCTTACGTAAACTCGTCACTCTATTTAATAGAATTTTTCCTACATCTTTTAATTATTTTATAAATTGAATTTAAACTCTAAAATCAATCAATGTGTAATTTTCTTATTAGTAATAAAAATTTAGATTAAATGTGTACTTAAAAAATTCAGGACAAGAATAATTGTAAAAGGGGGTTATAAAAGATTGTACGAATTCCATCAGTAGCATAGAATAGCTTGTTACAAGCATACTCAAAATACAAATCATTATCTCATTTGTAACCTATATCTTGATTTACATCTTTGCGTGGTAAGGCGGATGCATTAACAGACTTTGGATTCAAGTTCAACCTTTTCATTTGTCACGGAAGTGGAGACCTACATAGCACTACAGGCTGTTATGTTAAATTCCTAGGCAACGAAAATGACTTGAATGCCCTTGAAACACTCTCAACATGGATGTTACAGTAGGTAGAGGGAGAAATCTTGCTATCTTATCCTCTATGGTCCGAAGCTGCCACTCAAAATTGATTCTATGGCACCAAATAAACCCAAAAAACAAGCCTCAGAAACGAAGGAGAAAAGCAAACTGAAAAATGACAACAATCTTTCTTTCAAATGCAAATGCTTTCCTTCCTTCTTTTCCATCATCTTTCTCAGCAGCAGCATCAACAGCACCATTCTATGCTCACAGGCAAAATTTGAGGAGTCCATTGACTATATGCAGAGCAATCATTGAAGGGTTTTCGTTTTCACCTTTGGTTATTACCAAAAGAAGCCTTTGCATGAGTCTCAGTACCACAGCCCTTATCTTCTCCTTAGTTGGGAGAGAAGGTTTTGATGCCAATGCCGCTATTCTTGAAGCTGATGAGGATGAAGAACTATTGGAAAAGGTCAAGAAGGATAGGAAGAAGAGGCTTGAAAGACAGGGTGTGATTAACTCATCCTCAAAAGAGACAGGTTAATAATTTCATTCATTTTTTTTTATTATTCATTGCAATACAGACTGCGGGGTGGTAGACATGTGCCCCACTCTTGTTTCTTTGTATGTTTCATTTTGATCCTTAAGATTAAGGCTCAAAAAGGTTCAATTGTTAGAATTCTTGTTCCAATTTAGCGAGTAAAAGAGTATTGTTAAATGGACTAATCTCGGGTAAATTTAGTAAGGCAGCACAAGGTTTGGGTTGAATTCTGACGAGTTCGTTCCTTATATAATCCCTAAATAACATAGATTTTATTTGCTAGGGTTGAATGCAGACTTATTTACAAGTCTTTGATGTATTAAATTATTTAATGAATAACTTAATTAAATAGTTATCATAGATGGATTGGCTTGGTAATTCATAATGGGATGGAAACCTAATTCCGTTGACATTCCACCCGATTTAAGGACTAATAGTCTTAAAAATCAGTCATTCAGTTTTCTCTCATCCAAAACTTCAACAAAACTATTAGGGTTGAAGCTAGTCATTGATCTCTATTGTTCTGTATTAGGTGCAACATGCCAAACAAAGATAGTGATCTAAATATGTCTACATAAACCTATACTATATTTGCTATAACTTTTGTCTATTTATTTCAACATTGAATTTGCTGCTTAATTTTCTAAATGGATTTTGAAATGAATCTTATTAATGCAAATGCAAGATCTTACTAATAATGTTTCAATGCAAATGGGATAACTAATGTGAGGTCCTTTGTTTTCCAATTGCTGCAGAATATTTGCAAGATCTTGTTTACAAGCTTAGCAAAGTAGGTCAGGCTATAGAAAAAGATGATCTTTCAGCAGCAAGTTCTGTTCTTGGACAGACCACTGATACCGATTGGATTAAGAAAGTTAAATCAGCATTTGACAAGGTATTTAAGGATTTTTGATACTTCTCATTTTGAGATCCTATTCCTTGTTGTAGCTTTTCTTTCCATTCAGCTTGAGATCATTAATTTCCAACCTTTCAACAGTTGAGCTCAAGCCCTGAGGAGAAAACAGAAGTAGACACTTTCAATTCCTCGCTAGATTCTTTGATTGCATCAGGTAAAGATCTCCAGTGTTTGCATATTACATTGAATTTCCAGTGTTCGTGCTTTTTGTAAGAATAACGAATTTAGTGTACTATGCAGTTTCCAAGAATGATGTTCAAGCAACAAAAACGGCTTTTGTGGAATCAGCTAGTGCATTCGAGAAATGGACGAGCCTAACCGGATTGACTGGAAAGCTTAAGGGGCTTTGAAGAAAATTTGAGCATGAAAATGATTCTATGACTTTCCCACCTCAGAAAATTTCTTTGATTTTTTCTCATGTCTCTCTGAAGCTAATTACCCCATTAGGCAATAAAGCTCCTTGGGGAGTTTTCAGCTACTGATAAATTTCTTCTCTTGATCACTGGCCATGTGATTTCTCACGATATGTAATTAAACTTCACTTATTCAAAATTTTGCTGTGATGATTCTTTGAGACACCTCAAGGCTTTTCATTTGACTTCCCAATCATGTCTGACACAGTTTCATATAACCTGCTTTGTGAATTCTGTAATAGCCATGCTGATGTAAGTCAACTCCATGGCATCTCCAAACTTGCACAAAATTTGAGTAACTGAAGATGACTTATTTCATATTATTACAATGCAAGATCTGATACCAGGTTACAGAGATCTATGCAACCCACAATGCCCCTTCCAGTGCACGGAACATCCAGACATTGAAGGCCTACTCTATGTTGTAAGGTTGTACTGTTACAAATAACTTTAAGACTACATGTTCCTTCAAGAACGTAAACACTGCAATATAAACTGCCTATTCTAGGATTTTACATACAAAGGTCTCACGAACAATCAGAACATATCTATGACAAACAACAATACTACAGTCATGCCAAAAGAATGCATGCACCTTTGAAAAGGTCAGGAAGAGAGACAGCAGATCATCCAGGATTAATATGTTCCATGTGGTATCTCAGGTGGCTTGGCTTCCGCTGTCCCAATGCTACCATTCTGTGTCATTTCACCTTCAGCTTTATTGCTCACCTCATTGCTTGTCAAACTGTTCTGCCCATCTGAGCTCTTGTGCGCCACTTCGCTATTTTGTGCATCAGCTGCCTCATTTCTCTTGTCTTCAGCATCCTGTTTGTCTCCTTTGTAAGTCCCTTCATCTTTCTCTCCTTCAACTGGTTTTTGTTCCATGATTTCTTCAACTGGATCCTGCTGTTCCACAGTAACATTTTGAGTAATTTCAGAACCATCAGATGCTTTCTCAACATGAGCCTGTTGAGATGGTGCCCCAACAGGGCCAGCAGTCTTCTCGGGATCATCAGCCATTTTGGCTTCCTTTCCAAGATTATCATCAACAGAAATGTCTCCTGCCTTGCTATCTGTACCTTGAGGCTCAGGCTTGTGTTCTTTTTCACCATCCTTGGCAGCGTCCTTCTCAGAGCTTTGGGTTTCATCCTTTTTGTCATTTTGGCTGTCCTTCACAACATTCTTCTCTGTTTCCACATGTTCGGCATCCTTCTCAGAGCTTTGGATCTCATCAACTTTTTCCTCTTGCTTTTCCTTCACATCATCCTTAATTTCAGCACCTGGAGTACTGATTTCAGATTTTTCTTTTTCTTCCATCTGGACCTCCTGGGGTGCATCAGTACCCTCAGTGGAGGTTTTCTCTTTATTATCCTTCTTTGAAGCAGAAGATTTTCTGCTTCGCTTTTTTGGAGGTTCACTTTCTCGTGGGGGAGCTGCCTTTGCTTTCTCACTGATCCTTGCTGATCTTCTGGGAGTTTCACCAGTTCCCCAGTCAAACTCTGATATTGATGGGCCACCAGGGTGAGATTTCAGGTACTGCTCCAACTGTCTCCTATTGGTGATCTCCTCTCCTGTAGGGGCAGTAAATATGATCTCGTTTTTCTTTGGGGTGCCTCCTCCTTTAGGCATGAACTGCATGGGCAAAGTAGCATTGTCACTGAAGATCCCGAGAATTGGATATGAGATTGATCCACAGAAAAGTGTGACGTGAGACAAGCCCCAATTTGCAAGATCTTACTATCGAAATACAGACATATGCATTACAAATAAACAGCAGTGCTCTTCAAGACAAAAAGCAAAAAAGAAGATCATAACAAAAGCAGACATTATGAAATCTGAAACTATGCATTTCAAATAAACAAAAATAATCTTAGTGTAATGTGAAATATTAAAGCAGCAAAGGGATGACTTCAGTAGATTATCCAACAGTACTAGAAACCAGAACTAAAACAAGAACCACCTCGGTCTAAAGAATCTAAAGACATAACAATTGACAGATTTCTGCCTCTTCAAGAAACTCAAAAATATTTCAAGACTCTTTGAGAACCACAAAACTATAGAATAATTTCTAAGTTTGAATGCAGTCCAGACAAAATGGATACCTGATCGTTTATTTAAATAGCTAACTACCACATAGAATCACAAACTTTAAGCGTAGCAATTCACACGAGATAAAAACCATATCTACTGTGATGACCACATCAGAATTGATTTCACTTGTAAATCCAAATTATAATTTCATATAGTGCAGAGTCCATCACTCTAGAATAAAGTCCAACATTTTTCATGCACTCTTGTAATGGCAAAAATTGTAAAGATTTTAAGCAACTATAATAAATTACTTATTCAGTTTCTTAGTGCATTCCCCATTTCTGTTTCAGGATATTTCAAAACAATGTCTACTTTCTTGAAATAACTTTATTTTCAAATCATAGTTCACCCTCGCTTAGAAGGAAAAAGGTGGAACTCTCCTTCCAGGTTCAGCCCAAAATAACTCTTGCTGATAAAAGGGAAAATTATCATCAGTCAGTGCTGTACAAAACCATTGTCAAGTCAAATGTGGTCATTCATCTTCAAATGGAGGAAGTATATTAATGTAGTTTCCTTAAATAAGCATCTAAATTTGATAGGAAATAAATGCCCCTTCAACACCTGCAAAGTCAACAGTTCCCCTTTGGATGTTATTAACCTAAGAAAGGTCCCACTCTGGAAATTTTGGTTTATCAACGAAATGCATGAGATCAGAATAATTGTTGGTCTCAATTCAATGCAGAAAGATGTGGCTTTGCTTCCCAACTGTATGTGATACAGAAATAACCATTCATTATAAAATAAGGTATAGTTTGAGAAAAAAAAGAAAAAAACAGTCAGGGATAGCTATACGGTTAAGAGTTTATCAAAGATATCTTACTGAATCTTAAACTCAACAACCCTTTAGTAGCTCCAAACCACATCAAACCAAGAGAACTTTATAAGTATTCAAATCCACCAATTTTGCCAAGAATGGGTGCATAAGAGATTGATGGAATCAGCAGAGACATATATGGACAGATAAGGTTCTTAATTACTCTGTCTGACATAAGCACCACAAGAAAGAAACCCTCTTGCACTGACATAAGTATGCTGTCTTTTAAATTGCAGCATGGTAAGTTACTCTGACCAAAAATCACACAATGCAACAAAATTTTTGCCAAACTTACTGTGTACTTATCCTCTTCCTCCTGATATGTTGTTTTCTGTCTCCATTTTCCCATTAAAGAGAGGTACTTATGATCATAGAGCACACAAATAATCATCTCCTTCCCTTGTTGAGCTTCTCCACTCCAGAGTTCAGCAAAAATCAGATAGAAATGGTGAGGAATAACTTAGCAAATGAGTCTGCTTGTACCATTCTCTCATTCAATCTTAATTAGCCCGAGCAATCAACTTTTTATTTCTTGACTCCAGTAAATAATGCAAGTAAATTTTATTAATGAGACTCTTGATATCTACATAGCTGCGAATCAAGGTATGGGATTATTTATTAATCAACATATAGTCCAAATTAAGTATCACTGTTCATTCCTCTTATTGCTTTTGTGATTGTGATTTTAGACTCTTTTTCTTCAACAGCAAAGAGCCTCCTTTGTAAGCATTCTCAAGTAATATTTGTAATGCATTGCAATTTTCATATTGTTTATCTAAATTCTTGAATTTTTAAATTTTTTACAAGGATTGAATTACATAATTTACATTCTAAAAGATGTAACCAAAACTTCTTCTTGTATTGTGGTCACCGATTCACCACACAAAAATAAGAAGGTAATAAAGCACAGCTAAATAATAAAAGAAGAACCCCCCCCCCCCCAAAAAAAAAAAAAGATGGAATAAATGGCGAAGAAAATTAGTTTTTGATATATCACGACATATTTCCCCTCATGAAATTCAAAATAACAATGTTGCAACAAATATAAAATAAGATACCTAAATTTTTTCTACTCGAGAACACATATAGTCTTAAAACATTTCGTCACACTAAAGACAGTTGTCATACCACCATAAACTATCAGAGGCCAAAAAGCCTAAACATGTTATGTACGTGTAGGATATGTACACATGAAACAATTTTTCACCTGAATTCGATCTGTCAGTGCAGTGTCCATCAATACAATTGACCACATTTAAGTAAGAAAATAGCCAACATCAAGTTATACCCTCTCTTCAGATCTAAAATGGAAAATGTAACGAACTACTTAATCTATGTATTGTGGCCGGCTTATCATGGGTTTTGACAGCATCTTAGATGTTAACTACCTAACACATATCTCACAAGGTTCAAATACCAAGCAAGCAACTCATTAGTTTCAAATGTTTTCCATTTTTAAGTTGCAAACTAAGCTTGACTTGTAGGTTGGGGACGTCCGGAAGTGATGTACATTGTAAAGAAACCCTAAAGTTTAGGTCAGCTTTATATTTTTATGCTTGCTGCTTGACACATTAAATTTTGTTGATAAAGATTGTGAACATGCTTTATCAATTGGCATCTGCAAGTGTGAGGATGGTGTATGAGAGACATTGATGACAGAGAAGAAGCATACCATTTTGATAAATAACAGGACTACCAAAAATCCTGAAGAAAATAGTAAAAGAAGAAAGAAGAAAAGATGGAAAATCATAACTTGGAATAGAACGCCACAGTAAATGAAACAAAGTTGTCCTAAAGGGCCTCGGGAAGAGAATAGGAGATAAAGTAAGCAAAAGAAGAAAGAGAAGACGAGGAGAAGTTGGACTTCTCAACCCATGAGTTTCAGAATAGGTTAAAGAGATCGTTTCATTTCTTGCCATCTCCTTCTCATCCCATCTTAAAAAAATCATGCTACATACCTATATTCTCTCTTCCTCCAGGTGTTTCTACTTCAAAAAGGATAAAGATTATTTTTGGGTTTTAGTCAAAGGCTTAGACCATCTTAATTTCTGCTTTTTCTTCGTAAACACTGATACCTTGAAATGAGAAACGTGCTCAAATGGGTGAAAAATAGGCGTGATGGGAATGACAATCAGTCCACAATAGTGACATAAAGAAAACTGAATAATTTTTCTTACAAGAATATTCCAATCTATTACATGGTTGTTTTACATGTAAGACCAAAAGTGATTTAGTGTAAACCCGGTAAGATATTTATGAAGCAAAACATCCAGTTGTTAACCTCACCTCCAAACTTCTGCATCAGAAACTTTTTCCCCACTTAATGGGATTCTCGTTTTTAAAGGAATGATTCAAAAGGGAAAAATCCAAGGCCAATTAAATGAAGAATAAAGGAAAAAAAAATATAACATGACATCTTCTGCTTACTTAAAAAAGTTGGAGAACCAACCAATTAAAAAAAAAAAATGAATACATCTTTATGAACAAATTCAGCAGCAAAATCATAATTATGCATAAACAAGCAAATTGGGTATCTACCATCTACATTTCTCCCCTTGACATAACAGGACAATAAACGGATCTGGCCCTGTTACCTAACCATGGGACAACCCAAGAAACAAATAAGCCAATTTAGAAAATAGTAGGAGCATAGTTCAACAGTGGTTCTTTACTCTACCAGGTTTAGCAAAGTGTCGAAAGGAGAGAGAGAAGCAACAAGACAGAAGTATCAGCAGAGAGTAGTGATATCATTCATCTGGTTCACTGAGAATGTATGATGAGCTGCTGCAATTGTTCCAATCTCATCTTTACATACTCAGCGTTCCAGAGTTGAAAAGTTTCCTAGGCTTGGATCTAGTTTGAAGACATAATCAATGTAGAGATCTTGATTTCGAACATCCAATCAATCAAAATGTACTTAACAGGAAGTAAAGAAGCTTTACCCATCTGAAAATTGAAAGAAAATGGAGTAACATAGTAACGACTCAAGACCATGGATGTAGAAACTCATTTGTCAACATGCATGCCTAGGCACAAAAGCCCAGCGATTTATTTATTTTTTTCCTTTTTGGTAAAAGCACCTTACAACCTTTCAGGTGAGCTTATTTCGGCTGGCATGCATTTTTTGCACCTTAAGTGATTGGTCTTTTGAAAGATTTTGAGATTACTGATCTATCTTATTAACCTCTAAATTTATTATATAACAATAAAGTTTGTATGTATCTATACACATATATATACATGGAAATGCGCATGTGTGTGCAGGTGAGCACAAGCATGAGCCCGGCCCTTACTTGGGCAACTGCTTTTCTTGAGCCTTGCACCTGGGCTATAGAAGGTCCCTAAGTGCCTTGAGTGTGCCTATTACCCTTGACAATGCTGCTCCAAGCCCATGCAAAAGGTTTACAGCAAGACAGAAAAATTCAACCAATACTCAAAGCCAATTCAGACAAAAATAAACACACAACAGAGACTGCATTCAAAGGGTTTGAAAAAGAGTCCACAAAGGTCCCGGAGTTCAAGATCAGCAACTGGTCAATCAAACTAATGATGCAGCGAGAGAGAATCTCACTCATGCTCTAGGATCCAACTCACAAGAACAAGTTTACATCCCAGTTCCTTATTATTGCAGAATTAGACGGAATCTTCAAGACTGGACAAAAAATGCATAACACAATTCCAGGTAATCATTGTAACCGTGAAAAAGTGCTATCTAAATTTTTTAACATGGCTTCAATTGGAATATTGGTGCAGAATTTACCACCTCTTTACTGTGGCTAACTAAAACAAAAATTTCCTTTAGCCTCCCTCCATGGTAGAACTCATATCCTATGGAACATTTAAGACTTCAACTTTCATCAACAACTAACACTACACAAACACAAACCCTAGCTTCACCCCAAACCAATTCTATGCCAATTTTTGCTAAAATCCACTTGGAAATAACCCAATTGAATGACATTAAAAATTACACAGAACCCAACTCATCCCATAACTAAAATTTGCCCCTAAAACGCACTAATATATTCCTGGTAACCGCGACTACAAGAAACTGCCATTACACAACAACGAAACCTGGTGCATATTACACCTCGAAACAATAAAATTACGCAAAAATTAACGATTGGCCATGGTCAAAAAGAATTCAAGGTTACCAAAATTCAGTTAAAGTACCTGAATTACTTGAGAAAAATCGAAACTTCAGAAAAAAACATGAGTTTTACATACATACTTTATATTCACATACAAAAAGAGGCAGAAAGAATATTCGAGAAAGGAAGGAAACCTTCTTTTTCCAGCCAGAAGGAGCAGGAAGTTCGAGGGACACAACTTCATTCGTCTCCTCCACCGAACTTGCCATTTCTCCTCTTCTCTACCTACCAAATTTCCAGAAGCTCAGGTTTCAGAGATACACAGAAATTAAAAAAAGCACACAAACAAAACGGGACCAACTAACTTTTAACTAAATAATAATCATGACCCGTGTGTTTTTGGATGGACTGGACCGGACCGGCCAGGCCGGTCCCAGGATTCGATTAAAGTCTAAAAATCAGATCAAGTAATCGTGTTATTTTGATAAGTTAGTTTTGGATCGACGGATAGAAGCCGGATTGGTCTGTTTTGTAAAAAAGAGAAAAAGAAATTAGAGATCAAATTGAAGAAATTAAAAACTACATATTTTTAATTGAAAATTTATCTAAAGTTTACCCTTAATTTCATAATTTAAACTTAGATCACTCAATTTTCTGTTCTCATCACTTAATTATTCAAAAACTGTGTTTGAGATTAAATTTTCTTCAATGAAAATCTACCATATTAAACTATTTAGACATTAATAAAAGAATATTTATTGAAAAAGAAGAAATTAAGATTTTATTGATAGAGTATATTGATAAACATTACAAAGAAAAAGATCATATAAATAATTTAATCAAGTAATAATATAAAAGACTAATATACCTTAATGAATACATAAGAAAATAACATAATAAATCATAATAATTTTATTATATTTTAATTTATCAAATAAATATTATTTAAATATTAAATTAATCGATTTAATTACGATTAAATCATTGAATTGAATCGTGACTCGTTAACTTTTATCGTTCAATAACGAGTTTGGTTACCAAAACATTGATAATGACTACAGCCTACAGGTACCCATGTCTGTTCGTATAGATAACAGTAATCCTCCATGTGAATTGAATATTTTAATAATTTGGGGTAAATTTGAATAATTATAATTAAAAATTATATCTCAATTTATTTGTATTTTTAATTAATTGAGAAGATTAAGTATTTAATTTTATAAATAATTTAAAATGAAGAAACTGGGAGTAGTAATTTGCTTAAAGAAAATCATTCGTCATTAAATTTTTAATATCCCCTTGGCTTCAAATTAAATGCATCCATCTTTATTTTAATTCATTTAGAATTCAATGTATTATTATCTAAATTTATCAAAATTTATATATAAAAAATAACATAACAATATTAAAAATGAACTAAGTTAAATAAAAAAAATTATTCAAATGAGACATTATATACGAAGAGCAGTCACTTTTATATCTTTCTCTATCTTTGTTGAATTCTGAGACAAATTCTGGAAATCTAAGTTGAGATTCAAATGTAGATATAAGTTCAAAACTGTGATAGGAACGGAGTTAAATTATGCACAAATAAATATGTACGTCGGGTGAGCCCTGCCATCGAAAATGAAGAACTGATTGATGGCTGGTCAAAAGGAAAATTTTCATGTAGACCAGTCTAAGTATGGAAAAAAAAAATTATACGGGTACATATACCTTCTAGATCACATCGTGATGTAGTTTGATAAGTTTAATTAATAATGTGGTCATCTTAATTTGTTATTTTTTTTAGTTTATTCATTCATTTTAAGACATTTTAATTATTCTTTAATTGTTTGATAGAATAGCAGTCATAAATATAATCAATCTTTATTAAATTACATGTCTTTAACATATCATTAAAATTTTCCTTTTTAATTAAATTAAATGTAAAATTTACTTTCTCTCATTCAAATTGATAAAAATTCTCTCAGTCAATATAAAAAATTTTGATGAAATGTAAAGCTGTGTGACATTTATATTCATGATTATTATTTAATTGAACTACCGTAGAATGAATTAATTTTTCAAAAATAAAAAATATAATGACTAAATTGTATGTAAAGTGTAATAATTAAATTGACTGGTTTTATAGTTGAAAGGTCAAACTAAGAAAGAGTGACAAGTTTGGTGACTACATTCTTAGTTAAGCCTAATTTAATATGAGCCACAAAGTTAATATGTCAATATAAATCCAATTCTATATTATGATTTTCCAAATAGGCAAGCATTAGGTTCATCCAAAATTATTTCATTTTAGGCTTGGGATCCTACTAAATTTTATAATAATCTTCTTTACAATTATGCCCCTTTTTATATTTTTAAATATGTAATACTCTTTTCATATTTAATTATAAGTTGTTGGTTGTCATTTTATTTATAATAATAAAATAAAGTTTATTTTCTCCAAAATCTCCAATTTATGAAGCTGTTTACAAGAGAAAGATAAAAAGAGAGGTTTCAAAGGAGGCGAAAAATATTTTGCGAAGAGCAAGATAGATTAGGAATAATATTCAAAAGAATGGGAAAAAAATTTGGATAATGACCTAATTATAGGGATAAAAAGAATATTATTGTTCTTTCTCTCTAAATTGCTTGTCTTTCTATATGAGGATGTTCAAAGTTGATAAATTTTAACTTTTTAAAAATAAATATATTTTTTTTTATTTAAAAAATAACTAAAATTTGATTCAACACCTTTTTGATTTTTTTAAAAAGTAGATTATATTAACAACAAAAATAATTTTAAAGTTTTATATGAAGTGAAAAGACTTATACTTAAAGTGTTGAGATGATATATGATACAAGATCCTCAATTTTGTAAGAAATATAATTATCACACTTTTATCTTTTAAAAAATTTAACTAAAATCAAAATTTTGAAATAGTTTTATGAAAATTTTAATTAATTCATTTAATTAAAAAAATTTTCATTTAAGTATGACATGAATAATATACTAGTTTTCTTATAATCAAATTCTTTACTTATTAAATATTTTCATGAATAAAGTTACTTAAAAAATTTTTGTAAAGAAATTTTTGTTTTCAGAATATAATTTTTATCATTTTTTAAAAAAATCATATATATATATATATATATATTATGACATCTTTTTCTACTTAGTTCTTCTAAATATAGTAACGGAAATAGAGCAAAAATAACTCTAAATCTTCTATACATTTTTTTGTGTGACACTTGTCTTTTAATTACATTATCATGTCCTAAAAATATTTCAAAAAAGAGACAATTGTAAAATTAATTTTACTTTATCTTCGTTATTATCTCTTACTCTAAAATCTTTTAACATTTATCTAGTTAGAGATAAATATTTAAAAAGTCAACACACATAAATTTTCAAGTGAATTCTTAAACTCAGAGTCTTTCTTTTCTATATTAAATATAGATTTTTATAGGTAATTTAAAATTTAACCACAGTTTGAAATTGCAAAAAATTTTAGGAAAGAGAATAAAGTTTTGGACCATTTTAACTTGGATATGAGCAAGATATACAAAACAACTCATACATGGACGTTTGGACACAGGTTGTTATTGTTAGAGTTACGGGTTGTTGGTTTAAGTAGAAGTCCCTCCTGTTTACATACTCCTACAGTTACGTAAATAATTTGTTTTGTTACAGGTAGTTTGTTTGTCAGCTACGGATTGTTTGTTACTCTATTACAGGTTGTTGAGAAGTTATTAGAATCCAAAACCGTTTCATATTACCTTAACAAAATAGAATATGTAGGAAGGCAAGATCACATTTTCTCCTTAAAGTTTGACCTAAAATTTATTTTTACCCTTAATGATTTTT
>JAWZTD010000082.1:9214965-9235185 GCA_035221335.1 Echites panduratus
AATTAAAATGGGACAGAGGGACTAGGTTATATTTGTCACTCACCACATTATGCATGCATGCATGCATGATAATCAATCTTAAGCTTCCTTCCTTTCCCTTTCTTCATAGGTAAAAATATATAATCCAAATCACCTTTCTTCGGTCCACCTATATATAGAGAAACATCCCAGGAAAAAAAAACCTATAAGCTCTTTGATCATTAAAAAGAATTCATGGATGGACCACTGGCAGGCACCTATATTTATGTCTTCGTTCTCCCTCCAAAGCTGCAGAGCACTAAACAATACTAGGACTTACTTTATCAGTTTGGTTTCAAAGGTTGAATTCCTTGTCAATATTTATCTTAAATAATTCTAATCAGTGTTCTCTGCTGAGGGCAAAACAACGTTGCCTTATCCAAGGCGAGAGGGTAGGTAGCTTAGGAGTGGTTGCTATTTTACAACATTTGAACTTCAATTCCTCGTATACAGAGAGTTTCTAGCAAATATGATGGTCTGATAAAGTTACCAAAAATTGCATATATACCTTTTCTCATTTTAGGACCATAACCCGTCTTCATTTTCATTACTATAAACAATATATAGTCGTCTAGTCTAAGTGTGTACTAAATATTTAGATAAATAAGTTATAGTTGCTTTCCTCATTTTACGCTTTGAAAAACCAATAATATATATATATATAAATATATATATATATATATATATATATATATACACGAAAAAGTTATAGTGTATTACGGAACACATCTTATATAGAAGGCTTCAATTAAGTCTCCAACAGTCAAAATAAACGGTTAACTATCTTTTTCTAAAATAAAATATAATATAATCAAATATGTCTAAAGTTTAGTTTGTTCTTTTTTAGGTTTGTTTTATAAAAATGATTTGGAAAAAAAAATTTATAAAATAATTTATGTTTTTTAAACAACTTAATATTAAATTTGACATTTAAAAACTTAATATATATATTATGAAAAGTTAGGGTTTAACCCTGCAATATAAAAGATTCTATTACTAAATATAAATCTTTTGAGCACTACCCATCTTTTGAGCATTACCCAGCTGAACTCCGAACGCTTTTAGTTTTAAATACCCTTTGACTTAATATTACCTTTTAATTTCTGTCTTTTTCTATTTTAAAATTAGAGAAAAAGAAATGAGAGCAAGACAAATATATATTTTTTTATAGATATAAATATTCCTTTATTTTAAAAATATAAGTCACTTAGAGAAGGATTATATTTTTTAAATTATCTGTCACTTACACATCTCAATACCAGTTTATAATAAATTTATAAATAAATTTCTTATTTTACCCTCTTAGTTAACTTTCTTTTTCACTTCTTTCAAAACCAGTTTATTGTTTCTCATAAGGGGACAATATTATCTATATAAAATAAAGTACTGATTGACTTAATTTCTTCAAAGTAACTTTTAAGTGACTTATATTTTGAGACGAAAGAAATATATATTACTCTATGAATGCTATAGCAGGCAAGGTGAGTTTAGGTGTATATTTATGTGATCAATACCTTTGTAAATATACATAGAAACCCGTTATAAGATAGTTTTGATATTCATTATAACATTTTTCTATTATATACGAGTCTTAATACAACTCATATGTAAAGACAAAAGATATAAGATTAAAAAAAAAAAGAAGTATTACAGATTTATATTCTCTCTTTTCATAAAGAAACATAGAGATATTTTGAATCACTGGATGAAAATGTATACTAGTTTGGAATAAGAACTATTATGACTTTAAAACTAACCAATGGAAATGGATGTCTGAGCTCAGACAGACTTGGAATCTATCTTAAATGAATTTTTCCAATCTCCCGTCTCATGAAACCAAGTCCTTTGGGAAAGGCTGCATTCAAGAAAGCAGGGATAAAAAAAAAGGCAGGACTAGGAGCTGTAAAAACATGGGAATGGTTATTTCTTGTCCTTCCCTTGGGATCTGCAAGTTGTCTGTACATTACTAATATTAGCTGGCAATGTTTTCTCCCAGAAAAGAACAGTACAGATGGGCTCCTGCTCGGCTAAGAAAGAGGGAGCTCTTCAAAGAGGTAGTAGGGTGGCCATATTTGCCAGGGTCAAGGACTTTGGAGAAGTGTGAATAGAACGGCTGGACAGAATCTGAGACGTCAAATTCATGTCTGTGAAGCATTAAATTCATTTCTTGTCACTTCAACACTGACCCCTTTCTCTTCCCTCCCACTAAAGTTTCTGGACACCCCTTCCCCCCACCCCAGCACCGCATAGAGAGGCACATACACTGATACACAGACCACATGCTTCCAATTCACACTCCCTACCTACTCTGCCATCTGTGTTCTCTGGTAGGGACCCCTACTTTCTTATCATCAACAAAATTGAAAATCATCTTTAGCTTAGCACTCCTCTGGAGGATAAATTCTTGTCCATCAAACCTCTTAACAGAGAGAATATGTTGCAAACATTTGGAACCTTTGGGTTTGATTCCAAAGGCATCATGTTCCTCTCTCCTCAATGCTTAATGGTACAAAGTTGAATGCCTTTAAACAAAGCCCTCCTCTGACCCAAAGAATTTCCAATGAAGCAAAACATATAAAATGCCAGTAAACGGTCGGCGGAAAACAGAGAGATGGATATTCTAAGTGCAGCAAAAGCATTATTTATTAGCGATAGAACTGCTAAGAATACAAATAGCTTTTTACCAGGGAGAATCAAAGTAAGCTTAAAAGCTAAATAGCCTTTGGCAAGTTCCTTTGCCCCGCTGGAAAGCGAAAAATTTAAAATATCCTATGAAATGGAAGCAAGATCCTCCTATTTAATTAAGATTCCTATTCTTCCTCGTTTGCTAAGGACTATGGCATGTGAAGGGAACTAAAAAATGTGCCTTTTAGTTGCCATCATATCCCTCGTTCATGTTCTTCCCTGGACGATAAAGATTACATAGAACTCATTAGTGTTAAAATAAAAAAATAAATGCCAAGAGGTAAAACCTGTTTCAACAAATATGCTACTCAACAATGGGAACTTGGAGAAAGAAGATAAAAGTCCTTTATCAACCATAGATTTTCATCCCTTTTGTGACAATTGGACTGAATCTCATGTCAAGTGAGTAGAAGGATTGAAAATGGTTAATAAGAAACCACTTAAGTCACCAATTGATTGACCAGAGAGTAAAGCTCACTTTCCCCCTTCTCAATTTTTCCACAGAATCTATACATAAAAAAAAATTTTAAAAAGCATTTTGGAACAACCATACATTGTCATCCCTTCTGCAAAAAACTGCAAGCCAATGATTTTACATAAGGCAAAGGGATTATCACCAGAAAATAAAATCGTGAAAGAAACTATAATATACATTGTGCTGAAGTCAAATTTTATATGCAATCCTTTTTGTCAGTTATAACTTTAAAAACTACTCATTACAATTACATTTTTTAAAAATTCGAAATCAGACACCATTTCCCGTTAGGCATCTTGCATTACGTCAATTTGTAAAGTGAACATCAGAATAAATCCTCATGTTATCCACACATAAATTAAAATAATTGGTCTTTTGCCCTGAGTTTAATAACAATTATTTAAAGATGTACGGTCTATCACACTATTTTAAAACTTCATCCCGAGTCAAAGGAGGACATTTAACTGAAGATCTAACTCAATATCAATTAAAAATCTCCAATTCAATATACTCGGGCTGCTGTCATTTAAGTTTTTGAAGGACATCCATCTTTTCCCAAAGGAATAATGTATTTCTCTACAGTCAATATTTGAAAAGAAAACAGCAGTTAAAAATGGAATCGGCCTGGTCCCTGGAGGGTGAAGGTTGAATTCTTACCATGGAATAAAACTGTCTAGCAGCAGATGGTATCTTTCCCCACTGAACCGAAGGATAACCGAGGCTTCTTATCTGATCCAAAGTCAAACTTAGGATCGAGAGAATCATCATTATTAGATGCACTGCTAGTTGACGGAAAGGAGAAAACAAGTCGAGGAGCAGACTTCTGTGTGCCAAAACTGAAAGAAGGAACTGTAGCCACTTCCTTAGAATAAGATACTGTACTACCAGATGCAAATGGCATGAAGGATGGTGTTGGTGGTTCTGAGAAGACACTTGAAGATGAAGAAGCTGGGAAAGAGAACCCTGTACCATTGTCAGAGGGAACTGCACGATTAGGATCACGTCGGCCAACAGAAATATGTGGCAAAACTGGTTTCGTCCCTGAAGATTGTATTGCCTTCGTTGATGGATCAAAGTGAAATACGCTTGAGACAGTTGTGATATGCTGCCCATTACTTTGTGCATGAAGAGATGAATTTGGACCTATCTCTTTTGCTACATTTTTTATTCCCAGCGAAGTTTCCTGTAGTAAAGTAGAGGAGTTAGCCCTATGTAAGTATTAAAGTTTCTGCAAATAAATATTTTCTTTCAAAAGTAATCAGATGCTCACAAGTCAAACAAAAGTCTTAAGTAAAAAACATTTTAGACCAAAAGGGTGTCAAACTGAAATTATTAATCTTCTCGAATCATCACCATTGGATAGCAGATAATTTGGACAGAAAACCAAAATCAAACAGATAATTGTAGTTTAAAACCATTCCTAGTCCTTGTATATGTACAGGAGGTTACTTTGGAGGAACATGAGCACTTTACAGTAAATACAGATCTCCTTATGCCGTCATAACTTAGCGAAGTTTGATAAAAGTGGAACTTCCAACTTCAACCTCAATATAAATTCCGGGAGAGTTTCATGCAACATTAAAATTTTCTGGGGTGAAGAATAGAATAAGAAATGTAACCAAATCAATCTCTCAATATTTTCGGTGTTACATCTCAGAAAGTTCTCTTTTTGTTAGCAGTTATCTTATTCTTTTCATATACATACATTTCAGTCATTAAAAAGACAGGAATACTGTCCATTTTCTTGAGAGTTTAACAAGTTTCCTAGTGTTCTTTTGGAAGTATTTCTGTACTGCTATCATTGAGATGTTTGTCTGCTAGGATACACTTGTAAGACCTTTTACTTTTTAGAAATAAAGCACATTATATGTCTATGATGCACAATATATATTGCTCCAAGAATAAGCTACTTTTATAAGGTCATTCTGCGAAGGTGGTTCCATTCTGGGATAAAGTGTAGCTCTCACTCAGTGACAGATGTAGGTTTTAGGTTGTGGGGGCAATTGCCTCCACCTAAACTAAAATTTTTAAAATATTATATAATTTATATATTGATAATACAAAATTTAAAGATTTACTCTTAAATTTAGTATAATTACATTTTTGCTGAAATAACAAAATGTTCTAGATCTGTCATTATCTCCACTCATACCATTCTACTCGGGATCTTCAATGGAGCACAGGGATTAGATATCAAAGGTTCAAGTGTTCTCCTTACCCATGCCCGAGTTTTTTCTTCAGCATCAAAAGAATCGGTCTCAATTTCAATACAGGAAACGGAACTGTTTTGGCACATCCAGTTTCCATTTTTCAATAGTTTTGTTCTTTGTTTAAATGAATTCTTTTTAACATCTGAAATTTAATAAAGTTCAGTGTAAAAGATGAAAAATCTCAGACCATTATTGTTTTGAAGAAAAAAAACAATTAAAAAGAGTATTATGAATGTCAAAAATGATGGGCAAAGATTTTATACCTGTTGACAGCAATTCATTTGAGAAAAAGAAGTTCCAGTATTGACACCATTTATAATCCCAGAATTGCCAATGACCATTCCGGACGCTTCAGAACTTGTAACTACAGCATCTTCAGACTCCATGTTGCTCTTCTGCAATTTTGTCAGCCTATCACCTTCATTTTCATTTCCTTGTGTAAGAAGTATAGGTTCAAGAGAATCAGTGTTCTTTAATGAACCAAATTTTCCTGAATCCATTGAGCTGACATTTTGCTTCTGTACAGCAACAGAGATCTCAGGAGGAGATTTCCTCCATGACATAGCTAGATGTAGCTCAGCTGCCTTTTCTTTAGGTGTGGGCTTGTTTCTATCAAGCTGTTCCAAGATTTTCTCAACAGCCTGACTAGGAGATGGGTTTAGGAGTGGTACAGGCACTTCAAACCTGTTTCCTGAATGGTACCCTTGCCAGTGCTTTGAAGTTTCACCTGCTTCATGATTATTTTCTAGCATTGGCATTGAGCCCTTAGAGGCACTAGGCCAATGAAAAGGTGAAGAAGCATCTTTAGAAGGGTTTGATAGAATAGATCCTCTTGTCCTAGCTTCAGAAGCAAATTTGTTGCGTATACGACGAACAGGTCCAACTGATCCATAGCCATCATCAGCCAAATCGATTCTGGATTTTCCCTGAAAAATAATAGGTCAAAGAAAAGAAAAAATGAAGTAAAATAAAGATAACTATTGATATCTTACCAATAGACAGAATTCAATGCATATAATGGTAAAATAACAATAATGCATCATACCTCATGAACTATCATATCCAAAACAGTTCTTATAAAGAACAACTAGATCAGATTAGTTTTTTTCAAATGCTAAAAGTACCCAATATTCAAAGTCAACAACAAAAGCATTTTTCAATACAGCTAACCACTAAATGCAGCCAGCCATACCTGTCCAAAAATTGGCGTCCGCAGATGTGCAAAAGCTTTTGATGAAGTTGTTTGGCTGCTATCAGCTTGTGACTGAGTCAGCTGGTAAGAAAAAGTTACAAATCATCATTTTAATGCACTGGTGTAAATCACTATACTATTTCCAAAAGAGAAATTACATACCTTGGACCTGGACTTTGAATAAATAGTTCTAGAGTACGGGGTCCTAGGAAAATCATGGATTCCATATCTGCCTCTCTGGCTTGGAGTTACATGTGAATCCTGTACCACAGCACCAGGCCAACAGGTAGATGACTTCCGTGAATAGGATGGAGTAAAAGGCTTCAGAACTAATTCATCATTTGAATGCACAGTTGTTTGTTCTTTTGGCAAAGCAATGTGAGAACCATGGCCAGGTTCCAGCATACGACTGCCCATGAAAGCCTTAGCAATATCAACTGGTGATGCACCAACATCATCTTGTGCCTGGGGAGGATAAAAATTGTAATGATGTCAGTAAGAGGTAAACAGATAATTTTACAGTTCAAAATACCAGTGTTTGTTCTACTTCATTTATTGCAGTTTCAAGTATATAGTCAAAAACTTTTAACTGATTGGCCACTACAACTAGACAGGAAAATGCATAGAAGAAAATATAATTCCACTTAACTTTGAAAAGATCTACAGTTGCCCAAACAAGAGAGAAAAGAGGATTTCTGCAGTAGATACTATGAAAATAACAAGTTTACGAGACATACACTTGCATTTGAGTAAAGAAATGTTTTCGGAGTAATCAATATGGCCCTGTTTTTGTCTTCCTGATTATCTTCATCTGACATCCTAGGGAATGTGGTCAACATAACTCCTGCAGAATTTTTGGATGTTGTTAATTCATTCATCTTTACCCCACCAACATCTGAACGATTACCAACTCTGGAGTTCAATATTTCAGTCAACCGATTGATCTCATCCCTACATATTAAGAGAGAATACTTAGATGGGGTGGCAAAATCAAAGAACGAATGATGTGAAAAGTATACAATAATAGACATCTTATCCTCATACACTTAGTAAAGTGTGGGCAAGCATAAGGAGTATTAGAAAATAATCAGCAGCTGATCCAAGCAAACAGCCAAAGAGAGAATAATCATCTACCAGAAACAAAAGAGCCCCTTTAGAAAGCAAAGGCCACATATGATACAATTTTCATTTTCTATTTGCTTGCATATGTTCAAAAATATAAAAAACAAGACTCACCATATATCCCAAGAGATTAGGATAGTAAATATTTTTGTTCATAAAAAGGGGGCAATATACAAATAATTTTACACCATGCAAGCGTGATAATGTAAAGCAGCTGGTGGAATTTCCATAATTGTAACAAAACGCAGCCCAAAAAATGTCAAAGGGATCTATTTATATTAAAGCAATCTGATGAGTACAGAAATATCTATGAATACGTTCCCATATTTATGTTTTTAATGAGGATTTATGATTAATTGGATTATTCCATTATATTTGTGTAATTCTATTAGGAATGAGTTTACAAAGGAATTGGAGCTAAAAGTTGGAAATTAAGCAATTAAGATGAATCAAAAGGACATCAACGACACCAAGATCTCAAAAGAGGTTGTTTCCAACATATTTTTTTTCCCAACATGTGCTAGGAATTCCTAAATTTTGGGTACCTCCTAGATTTTCTAATTGTAATAGATTAGAGTTTTTAACTATTTTAATTACTTTAGAACATTTTTTACCCAGTCATCTCTCTTCTACTATTATTCTACAGACAATAAAAGACTTTCCTGGTGATTTTCCTCCAACCATGTCAGGTAAATCCTTTAGTTAGCAAGATCTGAAACTATAGAAAAAACTTGAGAGATATTAGTTTTATTTATTTATTTCTTTTTTAATTCGGTATCTAATTTGCTTTTGTTTTTATCTATTAGAATTAAGACTATAGATTATTAATTCTAAACAAGTAGCAATAGTGGCAGATGCTAATGGACAAGTTAATGTCTAGTTTTTTAGGGGAAATAAGATTAAATTAAATAAATATGCTATCATGATTTATTGTCTAATTGTAACTGTCTTTCTAGTTAATTGAAAGTCTAGTCTCCCAGTCAATTTGGGATTCGGATTTTTTCTAATGAGTTATCTCTTAAGAAAGCTAGTAAGGAAAGACTAACGAATGTATAGTAGTTCTAAATTTTCTCAGAGTTAGGGTATCTTTGTATCAAACATCAAGTTTCAAAGACGTGGATGCTTCTTGTCAGCTGGAAATTCTATTGATATATTTATTCAGCTCTTAATTGTTACTATATTTTTCTAAATTCTTCTCCAATCAAAATCCCCAAAAAATAGAATTCCTTGACTTTTGCATTAGTTTAGAGAATAGGATTTGTTTTCTTATTAATTTAGGAGCAATTAATTTAAATGATTTCAATTTCCCATTCCTTGTGGGTTAGACCCCTATCCTCCATCTACAGATTCTATAGATTACAAGGTGATTATTGATTTTAGTTTGAGAGCTTCACAATCACCGGTATCATAAGTAAATAACAGACAAAAATCCTGTTTATTCTGAAAGAATTGGAAGAAAGAACAAAGATACTATTTCATTTGGGCTTGACTATTAAGAGGGGAAACACAGAGCCAGAGAATGAAGGGAACACTTCAGTGCATAAAAGTTCTAATCTTGTTTGAAAAAAACACAATTGAAAAAACAAACTAGATATGTCAAATAAATCACATATAAGCAAGCATGTATATAAAAACAATGAAAAAGTTTATGCAATGCCCATTATACTAACTTATTGATGTATATGATATGCAGGAAGATACACAAGAGAATGAATAAAAATCAGTTTACAATATCGTCATACCATTTCCAAAGAATGTAATCAGTTCCCTCATTTTCTACTCCAGTAAATACCAAAACACAAACACTTGCTATATTTCTCTTATTTTATCTTTTCTTTCCCTGCATTCCTTTTCCCTTTCCCTTTAGTTCATATTATATCATAATTCGAGGTAAGCTCCAGGGAAATTCAATCACACAAGACCTTGTATTCATTCAATGAACTGCCTCCTTGACCGAACGAATATTGGATGCCATATATATGAACATAGCTTTATGACATTGAACTTATCAAGCAAGAAAGACGACATGTATCATTCTTCAGTAGCGAACAATTCATACAGCACAACAGTTATTGATTTAAGTACAAAGCACACAAGGTGATAGCATCTGCACCTAAATAAACTAATTATGAATACAGCCGCCAACAAATGTGAAATATAAGTATAAACACAAACATAAGCAGGGAATTGGGAGAATAAGGTTTTGCTAATGACAAACTACCTGGAAAAAGTTTTTCCTTTTATTAACTGCTCAATCCTGGAAAGTTGCGAATCATCATCTAAGTTCTTTGGCAGCCTGTCTTGATCACACCCTTCACTATCACATGTGGTCTTCAATCTATCTGATGCTACTTGATTTGGTTCAGTTCTTTCACTGAACCTTGGCACATCATGCTGCATTTTGTAATTCCAGAAGTTACAGAAAAACTCTATACAAACACATCATGAAGAAGGAACAATATTATCTCCCTCTAATGAACTCTGAGAGAACCAAAAATAATACTAACAGACGTGCAGTGCAAGTACAATTATAAGTATTAACATCAAGTATGAGCATTACTCCATAACTATAATAGGGATGGTCATTCTTCTACTCCAGATAAATTCAGAACAGTGAACTATCAAAATGGAAAACTACATTAACAAAGTCAGATGACAATGATAAAATACAAATTTTCATTCAATCAGAAAACGAGCAATTACAGGCATGTAAGACTTACACTTGAAGTGCACAAATCAGCACCTTTAGCATTGAGTATTACTTCTGAATCTAGTATATCTGTCCACAAAACATATTACCAAGCTTAAGATAGTAAATTATTGGCATAAGCAGAACTCATGAAGATAACATAGATAGATATAGAAACACATTTAGCAAACATGCAGTTACGCACTGCATATGTATACTTCCAAAATGTTATACAGGTAAAGTTATGATATCATTCCTCTAGCATGGAGAATTTTGCACCTCCAAAAGCTTCTCTACATTGCCTGTCTCAGGCAGGAGGCAACTGTCCTTATAACTACTGGACATTCAAAAGAGCTACAGAAACTTTGCTCAAGCATAGGAATCTGGCGCCTACCAGAGCGTCCATGCATGGCCTGCCTCAGATGAGAGGCAGTATCCAGAGTGTTGAAATATCATTAGTGACACAACGAGAAATAACATCCCTACTCCTCTAGGATCCCACCTTTGTTAAAAGGCAATGGCATGTTAGAGGAGAATATGGCGGGGTTTTTTCATTGAAAATTATTCAACACATGGAAAGAATTCTCACAAACACTGAAGTTTTTGTCATTATTTTTCTGGTTACTAATCTTCCTATTCGAGCAAAAAATATCAGCCATCACCATTTAATTTGGCAATTCAGAAAGGCAAAGGAAGAAAAAATTGTTATCGCATTTCATATTAACCAAATCTATACACACTTAATAAAACTAATTAATGAGCATATCTGACAAGACAACCTAGCAAAGCTAGCATTTTACTTGATCTATCCTTAGCCTTATCACTAATCAATAATTAGAATTAAATATCTCAAAAGAAAATGAAGGAAAGAATAAAATCCTCCTCAACAACTTAATGCAACTGGATGGAGATGAAGTAAATATTTAAACCATGTATCTTATTTGTTGCAAAACTTTCCTGAATGATTCTGGAAAAGGAATTTTCCATTGGTATTTATGTGAGGAAAAAAAAAAGTAATGGAGAATACCAAACAGTTTTAATGACCAAAAATGCACTTTGTTCTACTTCACAAGCTAATGCAACATTTTCCCCCAAATCTCTTTCACTAAATACCTCCTCAAATACTTATTTATGATGAAACCAAATAAAATGTTAGATGAAATTTTTTCTTTTTGTTAGATGACTTTTCACATAAACTTTATGCAATAGTTAACAAACTATCAAGATGAGGTTTCCACAAAGTACCACATCACTTTGTTAACGTGGTTCTTATCTTTATTTTCTTTTTTGGTTTTGGGATGGGGGCTGGGGGAGGGAGTGGCTTCAGATTCTGTGAAGTTAATTCAAAAGGTTCCATCAGGAGTCACTTCACTAACAGGGATGAGATTCCCTTTCTTTCTTTCTTTCTTTTCCTACTAAGAGATTCCCTTAGTCATATCTTTTATTTCCAAATAAAAGCATGAAAAACATACAGCAACCAGATATACTTCTGGTCAACATTTTGCAAGATGTGCTATAAATGAATGGCATTGGCGAAAACAAAAGTTATTTCATTTTCTTTCAGTTAGCAATCCCAACGGACAAAATTACTAGCTAAGACAATGCTAAAGCTGAATGAAAAGTGCAAAGGAATTGCGAAGGTCATATCCTTATGGGGGCAAAAAACATGGGAAAGGCCACTAATCACTCAAACTTTGCTTCTGCAGCATAATTTTTGGGTTCAATCAAGTAGTCCGGAGTAGTACAAGACAGATTGGATGCCTAAAGAATAAGAGACTACTTCTGCAAAGAGAGAGACCAAATCCTTAAATTTACATTCTCATGTGCTTCGTGATAGGTATAAGAGTTAGGTATCAAAGCCTTGGCGAAAATTATCTATGCTTGAGATTGAAAAATGAGATGACAACTTGCAAGATGGCATGCATGTAAAAACATTCTTTCTCTTTTAATACATTAATTAATAATTTAGACGTGCCAAGTTCTACCATAGTCATATCAGTTTGTAACTATAAGGGAATAGGTGAAGCCTAAAATCATCCAAAGCACTGCTAAGATGAGAAATTCCCCAAAAATAAATATTAACCCCGGTACTCATTGTCGTCTGATGGATCTTATTAAGTCATTCCTCTCACTTTGCTCATGCATTTTCAAACCTCATTTCACATCAGTCAACCACAGCCCTAATGAATGGACCATGTAGGGTCAGTCAAGTGGATCAAGGACAGCCTTGATTTCCTCATAGGTTTTAGTCTCAGCTTCAATAAATACAGCTAAGAAACCTGAGTGAATGAAGACCTAGTGACTGTCCCAATAAAAAAAATAGCACTCGAAAAGGGAACCCCATAACCTCTTGCTTTCCCATGGATTCTATAGCAGTTCACAAGGTTACCCTATTCAAAATACCTGCTTTGGGTGGAGAATCTATCCCTACTGGTTTGCCCATTGCTACTCCCTGTAAATAGAATCAAATTGGAAATCTTTCCCAAGCCTCTAGAGAGTTACGGACTTCAAAATCCATCTTGATGATGAATTCCAGGCAAACACATCATCTTTCCCAGACCCCTATTGCTGTTGTAGGGCCTCAGTTAAACTTTAACCCACACCAAAAAATATTTCTATAGAAGGAACTCAATTTGTGTGTGAGAATGGAAACTAGCATGAGCCTAAACATGAAATGGAAGGTTTTTCCTACCTTATTGAATTCGGAAAAGGTTTTTGTTTGGGAATACCTCCAGGCCTCTCTCTGACCTGTACTATTTTTAGTTCTTCTCCAGTGCGAGAAGTTGGCGGAATCTTTTTTTAAATAGAACAGTTCCTTGTTTGACTCCATCCACTTTCTCTACTATCTTTCCAAGAGCATGATTTGTCTTCTTTAACGACTCTATACTTTATTCACAAGAAATAATTATTCAGAATCATTTTAAAAAATCTCCTTAACCATAATTACACACACAAATGAGCAAGATAAGAAAAAAGAAATCTATATCTCTCAAAACCAAGGTTCTTGAATGCAACTTGTAAGTCAAGGAAGCAATTTCCTTTATCCTAACTGAAGTAGACAAGCTCAAGCATCATAGTAACCGGGTACAGAAATGTATCCAAAATGATCCCGTCTTTCAAATTGCTATATCCACAAACATGGCAATTATTATATATTTACAATTTCAAATCGCCACTCCCTTAAGTGACTAGCCATCACAAGAAAGCAAGAATGTATCTAAAATGAATATCTTCCACACAAACTGGAATTTCTAAAAGATAAAAAATTTCAGCAGAAACGATAGTATGAGATAATGGCACACCTTCAGGTTCAGGTTCAGTAGGTAGAAGAAGAGGAAGCGGTTTCGTAAGGAAAGAAGGCAAAATCATCTTGGTGGCACCGGACACAAGACGGTAAGCAGGATCCCCAAACTTCGACCACCAGCTACCTGTGCCGCGGATGGCAAGATTAACCGGAGGGCGATCATATGGCGTGGCGGAGCGTTTCCTGACATGCTGTTTTCCCAATTTACCTCCCGCACCTCTCTGTCCGTCTCCATCTGTGTACAGCGAAGACGTCGATTTGACCTCCATGATTTTAGTCTATAATGAGTAAGCCCTAATTTTTACTCAAAAAAGTTCTATTCCAATGCGCGCACACACAGACGGCGCGGCGGAGAGGACAGCATTCCAAGTTAAGTCAATTTTTCCGACTTAAAAGAGGGAAAGGGGCACGACGGTGAGTCATTGTTTTGTGTTTGTGGACCCCAATGGACCACGGCTGTCTACCTATCTTTATTTGGACAAAATAATCCTTTAAATGCCAAACTGTGTCACACTTATCATTTTCTTCTTCTTTTTGCTGGTAAGTGAATTAGTGAGTTAACCTAATAGTTATAGACGAAGTTACTAATTGATCCCTTGAATTTAATAAAAGGAATTGATTTTCAATAATATATATATATATATATATAAAATAAAAAAATTTTATTAAGAAAGAACTAGCCTTAAACACCTGGGCAATATAAAATTAAAATTAAAAAATAATTTAATATATACTTAAATCATTCAAATTAAAATTTTTAAAACCTTTGATTAAGAAAGAACTAGCCTTAAACACCTGAGCAATATAAATTTAAAATTAAAAAATAATTTTATATATACTTAAATCATTCAAATTAAAATTTTTAAAAAATTTAAAAATTCAAAAATACTAATTTTTATATAGTCCTAAATTTATTTTTCCAAAATGCCTTTCTATTTGTATACAGTAAAAATATTGAAAATAATTTAAAAATTTAAATTAATTCACAAACCATATACTATATGGGAAATGCTATTATGAGCTATGAAGCTCAAAATAATTTGAGTTTCTGTTAAGTCTTTAACGGTCAAAGTTAACAGTCAACTCTTTTTTTAAAAAAAAATAAAAAATAAATTGTTAAATAAAACAAAATTTTTTAAAAATATTTTATAAACTAAATCCTAAAAAGATAAACTAAACAATAGGGTTACTTGATTAATTTTTATTATTATTATTTCTTTAAAAACGATAATTGACCGTTAGAAACTTAACTGAAGCTTAAAAATAATTTGAGATTCGTTGTCCATAATAGTATTTTTGATACTTTATGGGTAATACAATAATATATACACATATATTTTGCAAAGAGTGATATTTGTCTATTTTATGGATCTTCAGTATGTTTCCCTTTCAAATTAATTCTTTTTAAAAACTTTATAACCTAGTAGTCATAAGTATTAAATCTTTTTGTTGAAATTTAAAAATAATAATTTATTTCGATCCATATATTTTCAGGGATTTTTTTTAACTGTTTCCTAAGGATGCTTTTTTTTCTTTTGCATAAATTAATCAATAGATAGACATAAATTATATTAAAGCTTTTGTATTAAAAACAGATGTAGTCAAGAAAATGTAATTCAATCTTTCAGCAGTCACCTTCACATGAATATGTTCTTAATATAAAAAACTATCAAAAAAATTTTTTTAAAAAAATCTAAGAATCCATACACATAAGTTTTATAGTTTATTCGAATTTTTTTTCAATAAATTTTATGTGTTTATATATATATATATATATATATTACTTTTTATAAGATGATAACAATAACATCTTTAATTTAATAACTAATCATTTAATTAAATTTATCTTAATTCATGTAATACAATCAATTATTGAAAAAAAAAAGTACTCTATGAGGGCTTGTAAAGCATTTCTAATTTTTCTTTTTCTTTTTTTAATTTTGTTTTCTATTAACTCTTTTCAATTGAATAAAATGGATTGTGGACCAGGAGCATTGGATGAATGCTGCCCTCAAGGCTCAAACTTTTTTTCTTTTTCTTTTTCCTTTTACGCTGCCTGATACTTATCAACCTAGGTTTACACTTACCTTTCTTTTAATATATAGAATATATAGATAGATTATAGAAATTTTAATGAAAAAATTATATATAATCAAAAGATAATAATTCACCTTCAAATCATTCATATTGCTAATTTAATAATTAACAAAAAAAATAATAATACAATAGAGTCTCGAGTGATCATAACAAACCCTAATCAAACAACTGAAGTCTATCCTGGATGTTTAGCAAAAATTTTAAAGCATGCAATGCATCATGGTGATAAGGTATTTCATGCAAACACGTACGGGAAAGTCTACAAAAGTAACAAATAAAAACAAGGATAAATTTGTCTTGCTGAAAACCTAAAGGCTTTGCCCCTATACTACAAATTACACGACATAAGTACCCTTGGGTGTGGCGTAATGGTTGAAAGGTGAGATTGCATAATGTAAATTGTAAGTTTAACTCCCCTCGACTTTAGTCTTGATAAATCAATTTATCTGAGTTTGAACCGTTACATGGTTAATCTAACTCCAAATAGAATAGTAGAGTTTGTGCTTGTAAGATTAGCCGATACCACTTATAAATAAAAATAAAAATAGTACACTACATAAATAAAGACAATGCCTGAATGGATGGATGCTCTTGTATTGTAACCTTCAATTTAATTTGTTTATTACAAAACATAGAATATTCCATCTCTTCCGAAAGAAAACAATAATATCAAATTTTTAAAATTGCACAAAACTCTTCAAAATGATCAGCCAAATATTCTTCTTAAATCAAACAAATTAAAATTATGCACTCTATTCATCACTATTCATGAGTTATTTGAGCTAACTTTTCTTCTCAATAAATATAAGCCATTGTTATTAATTTATTAGGTATTTTCACAATTTTTATCATATTACTCATATATCTCTATTTTCTCTAGTCGAGATAATATGTTATAAACTAGTACTTTCTCTGTATGTAATCAAATACTCCTAATTCTGTCTTGAATATTTCAAGATTAAATGTTTTATCTCCTAAATTAATTAAAACTTTGCCAAAAAATTGATATTGTTAGGTTCAAAATAAATTAAATCAAACTCTTTTAATAAATTTACTAAATTGATGAAAAACAATATTCAATTTTGGAATTCCCATCAGTCATTGCTGATCCATACATGCAAGATTATGAAATTGCACTACTAGAAAAGGCTTATTTTCTGATAGCAAAATTTTATTCAATAAATAGCCAAATATGTCAAAAATAGTACGTTTTTCATGGATTTTTTTACGGAAGCCGTCGTTACTTTGGACGTCGTAATAAATAAGTATTTTAGAATTAAATTTCCGTCAAAAAAAGATTTTTGACATATTTTTTGACAAAATATTATAGACCAATAAATCATATTTTATTATTTAATTTCTTACGGACATAAAATATCCGTCAAAAGTTTTTGATAGATTTGAATCGTCATTAATTATTTTACAGAGAAATTATATTTGTAAAAAAGTAATTTTTTTGAGATCAATTGTTGATATGGCATATCGGTTAAATTTATCTTCAATTATTAACAAAATTATCTATAAAAATTTATAAATGGTTTAAATTTATAAAATGTTTTATTTTTTCAAAATTTTAAATTTAATTATATTTTTTATGGGTGGATTTGATGTAGTTGGTTTCTAGTAAAAGTTCAAAAATATTTTATTTGTACATAAATCATCTAAATTCAGTGGTTATATTGATTGACTTCGTTCGGCAGTTGTTCATGATGCTTCCCTCAGTAGCTGCAACTATTAAATTTAATAACCATCTCATTTTATTCATGATGCTTTCCTCTACTACAGTGATTATTATTTTGGAATACCCTTTTCTTTGCTTTTCAATTCCCATTCTCACTTTCTCTGTCTGTCGCACAAAATTAAACAATAACATCTCTTCAATAACATATTCAATCGCATGGATTGACTACCTTTGGCACCGAAGTTTAGCTACCCAGCTTTCTTTGCTCCATCCATAAAAAAATTATTTAAATCTTGGCTACGAGTGAGACTGCTTAATTGCTAATTGTGTGAAATGTTAAAAAGATGATTTTGTGTATCTTCAAAGTTCAATTAAGATATTGATGGCGACCGACCAATATCAAACATTGATCTTTAGTATTTTTTGAACTTTTCAAATGATTTCTGAAAAAAAAAAACCTGTTTACGATTAAGATCCAGGAATATATGGTATATAAAAAATATATATGTCAAGTAAAGGAATTAAAACTCAATTAAAAATATCAAAAAATAAACACCTCAGAATTGTCACATGCAGTAATTCTTCTCTGTGTAGGAACAAGTTGTACAAAGGAGAAGAAAGAAACATCAGGAGAGACGATTCAAGGCTTAGTAGTCCGGAGCTTGCAAGCAAATTGAATTTGATCCAAACAGTTAGAAGACTTCCTGGTACTAGCTTTGCGTGAGAGGATAACTAAAAAAAAAAAAAAGAGGTGGAGTGCAGAGCAATAGAAGTTTAATGAAAGTGAAAGACGGATTTCTCACAAAAATCTTAAAACTTTATCCTAATCATTTACCAATTTGAAATTTTCTGGAATAATTTTTTATTAAATTTTTAATAAATTTAGAGGTAAAAAAAAAAAAATATATATATATATATATGTATTATTGTGTATTGATAGGAAAATTATATATGTGTCATGTTTATATATAATACTAATTAATCCATTTAAAAAATATATATTAAAAATGTAATAAACTAAGTTTAAATAAATGTAATAAAATATATTCTGTGATTAATATTTTATTTTAAAAAATAGTAGAGAAAACATTTATTACATTAACATATGTATTCATTAATTTAATAGTTTTGACGAGTTAAGTGTATGACGACAAAAATATTTAAGAAAAATTTACTAATGGCCAAAAATGTTTTCATGGATATTAATGACAATATAAAAAAATGAATATATATTGATAATAATAATTATTAAATATAAATTTTTTGACAAATTAGTTGTCAATGACTTTTTGACAGATATTAAAATGTCATCAAAATTATTGACAGAAATATTTATATTTGTCAAAAAATACTCGACGAAGTAAGATTTGTGTCTAAATAAATATAAAATAATATTTAATTATCTTTCTTTGACTGTATAATTTGTTCCGTAAAAAAAATTTGACTGTATAATTCGTCAAAAAATGTCTGGCAAACTTCCGTAACATATTATTGACAGATAATTTTAATTCTGTCAATAATTTTTGACAATAATAGGAGTTCGTAAAAAAAATATGTTAGAAAATTGTCTTTTTTCTAGTAGTGTTGGAGTCGAGGATTTTTACAAGTAGATGACATGAATCTTCAAAACAAACCCTACCATCACAATGTGACCGATCATACATACCCTCATTGAACTGTACTTATTAATTTGGACCACAAGTAAAGGCCAATGTAATAAAGTATTTTCAAGTGGATCAATATATAAATGAAGTCCAAATAATCTATTCGCAATTGGATAAGCTCAAAAGCCTAAGTCCCAAAGAGTGAAGCTTCAATCCATTAAACCATAGGGATCAAGCGAAATAAGTCTCAAGTTTGGTTACAAAGTATAAAGTCAAGAAGGAAGCACGCAAGTAAGATTAAAGCTCTCAACACCTTGGAAAATCTTGCGAGCTTCTCATTCACTAAAAAGTTGATCGCGGAATGTGTCAAAATGCCTTTCAACAAGATAAACGATAAAAAAGTTATGACACATGTCATATCAATATTTATCCATATTCATTAAATGGTGACCAATAAAATTAAAACGATCAATCTATGCTCTTGAGAGAATCGAGTCTATTCAAAGATAGTATTGTAAGGACATTATCAATTTTTGATACCATCTGGGAGCATGCCCATAATAACTTAAATGCCAATAACCAACAATTATAAATGGAGAATTTCATACAAAGGACTTCTTCATTTATCTAACTCTAAAACACTCTTCTTCTGATTCTCCTTCTTGCAAATTTCTCTCACAGACACCATTGATCATTTGAACATCTTCCGAGAGACAATTTAATTCTTTGTGGGTCATAATTAGGACAAACATATTTGGAGACATTAATTCAACTCAAGCCCAACAAATCTCATAATTTCCCACCTTCATCACTCACATCAATACCTATCCCCTTCTCATCGTTACAATTATAAATGGGGATTATTTTTCGAAAGCTAATTGAATATGAGAGAGAGATTGAGCAAGCCGCCATGCAGAGAAACTGATGAATCAAAAGTAATAACTAATCTATCTATCTATCTATATAATAATTGTGACTGACATGTGTCACTCCCATTAACAGGATTAAGAAGATTTTTCTTTTTCTTATTTTTTTTAAATCATCATTTGCCAAAAAAGCCAAAGCCCGGATGTCATAATGTTGGAGTTACATAGATAGAAAGAAATACAATAGCTATATATATATATATATATATATATATAT
>JAWZTD010000082.1:9259504-9272952 GCA_035221335.1 Echites panduratus
TCTCCGTGGGTTTTCTTCTTTCCTCACCGTTCATCAAGCTTTTATAATTTGAGTCCATTATAATTCAAATACATTTCACCACAATAATGCAAAATATATATGGGTGGATGGAGCCCTGCAGAGGTCTCGTCAGTCAGTCAGTCCTCAATCTCATATCATTTCATTTGCATGTGACAATAATGTCTTGGGGAATGGCTGAAAGAGATAATAATTAATACCCCTTTTATATCATGCAATTTTTTGTTCAGAGGCACCCATTGCCAAGTAGCATAAGATTCCCTATGTTTTGTTTAAATGTTACCTTCATAGCTTCTTCCTGTTCGGGTCAAAGACTGGGCACACTTTCCAGTGACATGATTGACTACTTACCATATAATTATGATTTATTTTTACACGTCAAATTTGTAAAGATAAATAATTAAATTTTGTGACTTAAAAGTGTTTGAATTATTCGATTTTCTAATTTAAAAAAAAATAAATAAATAAACTACTTGGCAGAATTCATGTTCTTCACAGTGGACCAACTGCCTTGCCCCCACTGACCTTATAATTTAAGTTGTGGTTTCACAATTTGCATTAGAGATTTGCAGACAAGTCTAATCTGTGGCAAAGTTTGTTGGTAAGCAGCTTTTAAGGTAAAGGAGTGGGACAAAATTTTTGAGTCTCAAAGAAGATGGATGAGTGAAAGCAAAAGTTGAACGAATCTCTGGACATATACATATTTGGTCAGTGCATTGAATCTGCATATGCACAGAGATTCATGATGATATGTTGGATAATATTAATATGGAAAATTAAAATTGTGGTTGAGATATCCTTTTGTTTTGGTATTCCCCTCAATCCAATCTTCTCCTTGGTCAATTTTTCTTTTTTGGGCAATTCTTTTCTTGTCTCCTGAGTCATGCACTCGCAGTTCACAGCACACAGATTCATGTGTCTATTTTACTCACACCATAACCCTAGGACGATCTTCTTCTACTGACAGCAGAACGTCTTATTTGGTTTAGTGAATCACTGGACAATAATAGATAGTTCGTCAACCCTCATTCTTATTTTTAGCAATCTAATCCAATCTTTGGGGGGGGGGGGGGGGAGTATATTCTGATGTCATGGGTCTTCGTAAATATTAAATTAAAAATGCTTAGATTAATAAGGGTTTTTTTTTTGTTGTTTTTTTAAATAAAAATAGCTTGGATTAAGGGGGGGAGAAGTATGAGATTGATCATATCATATCTCATAAAAATGTGACAATTGATAATTAGGTGTACCAGAAGGTTCAATGTATGTATTCTGGAAATAAAGTAGATCTCAAAGGATTCTTCTTCCAACTATGGATGGCGCTTTGATTGTCTTTGTTCTTTTTGGCGTTGAAAAATTATGTGATTAGGACCTAACCCCTTTAACACCAAAAATTACTTATTAGACGAACTGTAACCAACCAAAATTATAGAAAAGAAAGAACACTTTGACAGCCATCACAAATGGTAAAAAACAACTTTACAATTTATTGCATACAATGCATCATAGTTGGTACAGCGTATAGGTCCATGACCGGGGGAAACCTGATGATCCTATAAACCAAGGACTACATGAGAAAAAACAACCCCAGATGGTTGTAACAGCAGCACCAGCTGCAGCAGCCATAGCCCTCGAATCAAGGTCCCAAGCTCCCCCCAGAACTTGCCCATAGCAACCACTACATTGCACACTAAGACACAGGTGACACAAAATGAAAGACAGACTGACCGACACACCAACGGACTCCAGCAACCAAGATGGAAAAGAGTCTTTATTCAGGAACCATAAAGCCGATAGCTAAATGATGCACACAGACAGGTCCAACTAAGAACCCTTGATTCTTAGATCCTAGGGAGACGACAAAGCTGTCAGAGAACCCTGAAACCAGAGAAAGGTCTCATGATACGAAGATGCATAATAGATGTAATGAAACACTGAATCCAGAGAAAGGTCTCAACCCTTGATTCTTAGACACTAGAGAGACTGAAATAGCGGTAACAAAACACTGAAACCAGAGAGAGGACCAGGAAAGGAGAAAGTCTGAATTGAAACCCCAAAATGACCACAAGATAGACATATAGGTAGAACAGTGGATGCCTAAACAAGGACCCAGAAACTGTTCACAGGAAGCCATGGCTGGAAAACTAGTATCCCCCACACAAAGGAGAGCAAGAGTTGCAAACAGGCCTCCCAACAAGAAGGGAGCCAGTAAAAAGTGGTGGAAAAAATAGATGCCATGGTCCTCTGGGAAACAACAAAGCCACTGAACTACCAGAAGGTCCAATGCTAATGAATGAAATCTGCTCCTCCAAACACCATCTATCTCTGAAGTTAAAACTGTACGAGCTCTGTACTTAATGCTACTATTGTCCTGCTGCTACCATTTTTGATGAATAAACATATACAACTAGCTTAGGAGAGGATATCACACCTCCACAAGTCCTCCACAAGCTCCTCAATCACGCTGCTGGTGATGGAATTGCAGTGTTGGAGATTCAGCCCCACTAAAGTTTTACCCAATTTCTTAAGATGAGGTTTGCTCCGGTTAGATACTCCACTGCATCCTGATAAAGAGAGGACTAGCAAATTAAGATGCAACCCGCTGGACAAAGCAGCAATACCAGAATCAGTGATTGAACATTTTGACACATCAAGATCATTGAGGAATAAACAATTGTCTGCTATTGCAACCAAGCTTGCATCAGTAACCTTCTTGCATCCCTCAAGATTTAGGACTTCAATAGTTCCTCCATGCAACCTAGCCAGTGCCAAAATTACTTCATCTGACAAATTAACACAATCACTGAGATTCACTTTGACAAGTCCTGCCTCACAGCTCTCCAGAAGTGGCATAAGTGCCATATCTGTTATGTCACTATGCCCACTAAGATCCAAGTGATGTAATTGGGGACACAGTTTCCCCACCATAGCCAAGCTAGAACTGCTGAACCCTGGACAACTGCGAATAGACAAGGACCTAAGAGATTCACAAGGTGAAAGGATGGCAGCTTCCAAAGGCATATCCTTAATTCCCATGCACTTAACCACAGAAAGAGACCTCAACTTTGCTTTAGAGTTTGAGAGTGCATTAATGATTCCAGTTTGGGTGATTCTATTGCACTCTTCCAAATGTAAACTCTCAAGAGATCCAGCAGCTTTGGCAAAAGCCACTAGCCCATTGTCGGACACAAATAAACACTTACGAAGATACATATGTTTAAGGTTAGGACAACCCTTGCCCACTGCTTCAATACTCACATCGGTAGTCCCCCTGCATGAAGTAATTGTTAAAGAAGACAGTGCCTGAAGACCCTTGGCATTGCCCATAACCCAAAATCCCCTCTGGCTCACATTTTGTAGTCCACTTAGCACAAGACTAGTGATGGACTTGCCGTAGTGCCCTATTGCAGCAAGAGAGAAGTCAGAGATATTTAGTACTTGAAGTTTCATCTTTGTCAAGGCAGCTGAAGCTGATGAAATGAGACTGGCAATGCCTTCATCACCAACAAGGGGACAGTCTCTGATAGCAATTGACTGAAGCTTAGGACAACAACAACCGATAGATCTCAAACTCTCATTTCCAATATTTAAACAAGATTCAATTGTTAAAGCAGTCAAATTCGGGCAATTCTCGGCTATTGCAACAAGACCCCTATTGGAAATTGAAGGACACCTGCAAAGGTCAAGCTTCTCCAATGCATGACATTCTCTTGCAATGGCAATTAGACCTTCGTCTCCAACAGTTGGGACATCCCATAGAGAAAGTGATTTGAGGGAAGGGCAACCGCGGGCAATTGCTGAAAGACCAATGTTTGTCACTCCACGAACAGCGTTGCTTCCCCGGACAGAGAGCTTTCCAAGTCCACCATGGCCAGAAGTCCCAATTGCAATAGCTGCAAGTCTCAAATCTGTTGCTTTCTTGCCTTCAACAGACCTCGTAAGGTAACCATCACATTCTATCTCAAGATCTTCGTCAGCAGAAACCATTTCTACATCAGTAGATGGTCCCCGGGGGCCTTTGCTCTTGCAAAATTCAGAATTACGGACACTACCCATGAGCATGAGCCAACGTTTGGAGACACAAGCCGAAGCACTCCTTTCCCGGGCACCAGACAGGCGGGTAAAGATCTCAAATAAACATTCATCGGGAAGAACTTCGATCGATGGTTTATTCTCCTTGTCAAATACGAAGTTTTCAACCATATATGGGCCACTGAGACGCGTGCGCTTACGAGGTTGGCAATATACATCAGAATGAGAACCAAGAGATAGCATGAGGCCTGAATCAGAGTAGACTGACCTCCCAGAGTAAAGTTCATCATCGCCTGAAAACAGGAAAATAAGAGCAAATATTAGCTAAGCTTGTGGTCAGATGCATAAATAGTAGAAAATTAAGTTGGCTAAAACTTCATATTTTATTTCTGAATGTTCATCTCTTCTCTATCAGACAGAAATCAGGCATAATGTCAGCCAAGACGACAATGAACAATTTTGGTAACTTGTTTTTCCAAGAAAGTACAAAAATGAATCAATGAAATATCATCTCAATATGAACATATCAAAATACCACTAATAAATACAATCTTGATCTTAACCGAAACAATTAGAACGAAAACGATGTCTCATCCTAATAGAAATTACTCCATATGTTAAAAGGAGTTATAAAACCTACACCCAAAAACCCATCCCGGAACCAAAACAACAAAAAAGAGAAAGAAAGGGGGCAAATACACAAAATTCAAGATCGAGAACTACTATCATATATCAATTTCTGTTCAAACAAATTGGTGAAACTGCTTTAAGAAAGCAAAACTGAAGAGCCTATAATCAAATAACCAAAACCTAAAGAAATCCACAACATCATCTAATGAACTTAATAAAATCAACATAGGCATTTCAGAACTCACCACTATAATTAACGAGAGCAGGCATGTTTGTTCCTCACAAGAAAAAACCCCAAAAAGAGTAAAAATGATCACAGCTTTCAACACAACACAGATCAGATCTTCAACCAAGATTTGCATTTACATGAAATTGAGCCCCGGATTCTTCAAAAATAACCCTACCGAGTAGGGCAAAAAAGGATTGAGTCGAGAGAAAAAGTAAGAGGCGAAGTTTGTTCTTTTGTTTCACAAACAGTTAAGGATGAAGTAATATATATAGCTTAAATTATTAATTTAACAACATATTTTCGGTGGAGTGGCAAAAAAGTCTTCAGATACATTAAGCCTTAGCCAAACCATTACCTCAGCCCTCCGTCTCTATTCTTGCATTAGTTCAATGAATTGTTCCCGAAAACCGGATCTCCCGGTCATTCCTCAGCTCTTGCCACTTGTGCCTCTTCCTAGACTAAATACATTTCCCCAACTAACCGCGTCATTTACAGGGTACGGGCTGCTTTTCTCTCCTGCCTTGTTCTGTGTTGTTTTAAAAAAAAAAAAAAAAAAAGTTGTTTACCGATACTATTATTTTTTTTCTTTTTTAGATTATTCTTCAATTTTATTTTTTCCTCCTATTTTTTTCCTATTATCATAATTTTCTTTCTTGTCAAATATGAAACGAAATGTAAACAAACTTAAATTAGGGAATTGCAATATCATAGTTGATAATGACAAATTGAAGTTAAAAGATATATACAAGATATATACCTAAATTATCACCTCAAAATATCATGGCTAATTATGAAAATAAAAGCTAGAATCTTTACTCACATAATACAAATAAAAAGATTAAAAACATTAAAATGCATATAAGTTAAATTTCTCTTTTTATACAATGTAAAATTATAAAATAAGTACAATTTTTTTAATATAATTTTGTTAATTTAGTGATAAGCAATAGTTTCAATTTTGACATACGATGAGAGTAAATGAGATCACTAATGATTTTTAGAGAAGGATTGATGGAGAGGATTAAGAAAAGAGTGAGTTAAAATAAAATAAATAATAATAATGAAGTACAAAAAGTTTTTGCTTTCTTTCAATGTGACATTGTAGTCAAACATCTAATTTTATATTGTCATTGGAAATTTATTTATTAGGTTGTTTGATTTATCAATTTTATGCTCATTAACTTCTTACTTATAGGTCAAGTTTTACTATTTTAGTGATAAATAGTAATATTTAAAACCAAAAAGTATTGAATTCGAGATATAATGAGGATAGATGGGTGTCATTATTGATTTTTGAAGGTAGAAATACAGGAAAGGTTAGGGGAGGAGTCTACTAACAGGAAGAAGAAAAAGTGGATGAAAAGTAAAAGGATAAATTACCTACCATATCTCTAAACTTTCTTAGATTAACCATCCAGGTTGATGGAAGGAAGGGTATGAGTAGGTAAATTTCGAGAGTTGGAGGTTATTAGTGGGTTGAATTTTAGGTTAAGGTCATTTGTGCGTAATCTGGAAAAATTTAATTAATGTTATGGTGAATAATTTATCTAAAGTAAAAATAAAATGATGATTTGAATAAAATTATAGAGATATTTATAAGAGTAATAATTTGTTAACATAGCTAGGAGTTTATTAGTTTCCACTTAAAAAGTTGAATATATATATATATATATATTTACACAGAAATGTTATTATAGGCAACAGAGTTAAAATTATTTTTGAGCTTCTGTTAAGTTTCAAACTTTCAAAGTTAACCGTCAACTATTTTTTTAAAAAAAATATTAATAATAATTAATCAAGTATCCCTAGTTTGTCTTTTTAAGATTTAATTTATAAAATATTTCTTAAAAGAATAATTTTTTATAGAATAATTTATTTTTTCTTTAAAAAAAATTGACTATTTACTTTGACCACCAGAGACTTAACACGATCTCAAAAATAATTTGAGCTCCGTTGCCTATAATAACATCTCCATATATATATATATATATATATAAATGTAATTGTCATTTTATTTTAATTGAATCATGCATTAAATGTTTTACAATAGAACATAGAATCTTTACCATTAATATAAGTTTTTCTTTTTCATATATAATGCATACAGAAACAAAAACATATAAGCATATCTTAAGTTTTAGTTACATAATAATTACATATTATGCATGATTTTACACATGAAAATATATCCAAAGAATCTCATGCATGATATTAAAAATTTATTTAAAATAAATTAAAACCGTAAAATTATGAAATCTATAACAATAAGTGTAAGTGAACCTAACCGACGAAAGATAATATGTGACGCCATTTCGTTTTTGTAACGGCTCCAAAATTAAAGGTATTTGGTGTATATTACACATTTACAAAAATATCAAATGTAAAATATCATACACATTTAAATATTATGAATATTTCTCCTTACAACTTGCAAAGAAGAAAATTCACATTTGAGTTCTTTATTTCTTTTCCTATAAATTATTTTCTATATAAATATCACAATTTAAATTCATTTACAGATTTGTGTTTATGTTTCTGTAGCAAATTCTTTCTCTACAATCTAATATCCCTACCGATTTAATTATCGGAGAGTCTTTGAGGATTCATTCCTCTTTAGGCTTATTTTGCAAGAACCAGAATGTAAGTTTAGGATCCCGAAGACTTCTCCCTCGTCGTGAACCATATGCCATTCAACAGACAATATCAATATTCCTCTAATTAAATGTTATAACAATACGCATACGTACATGTAAGCTAATGCGTTGTAACGAAATTAAGCAATTAAGGAAGTTGACCTTATAAAAAATAGCAGCTAAATTAGACTTCGTTTTATTTCACTGGAATTAAACATGAATTTTTCAAATTATCATTTGGCATGTTTTAATTTACATTTTAGAGTGAAAAAATAAGTTATGATTTATTTTTGGTAAATTGTCACTCTTTTGATGGATTGCCATGTGTTAATGATAAATCTCATAAGGTATAAGATGATTTTAAATTGTGTGAATAAAATATATATTATGCGATTAGCTAACTAATAAGAAAGATTTGTTTGTGGTAAAGTAACCTCACTTTTATTAAAAGTTTTTATATTTTAGTTATGAAAAGAACAAATGTTACTGATTGAAATTTATTTAATTCTAACAATTATACCAAATTAATCAAGCCTAAATTAACTCGAATAATGGTCTAAAAAAAAAATGTAAGCTAGTTTTTCTTTCCCATGCATGCATTTCGATTATACCGCTAATAGTTACAAATTTACCAATGTAAGAATTTGAAACTCTTCCCAATTTATTTTCTTAATTTATTGTTCAATTCCATCTTGAAATTACCTTAGTTAATTAATCTTTTGGGGACCATTAATTAGTTTGCAATATTACAAGAGGTGAGTATATAATAAAAAAAAATAATTAACAAAGTAAAAATAAAAAAGAAGACAAGTATATATAATAATAATGAAGCAAGTTGTTCAACTAGTGAATTTGAAATGAAAGGCTATGATAGGTAGGACGGTAAATGGTCATGAAGCTGTACATGTGTTGTTGGATTTTGGCTTTTCTTATATGACATGAAATGAATACTTTTGGAATGGCAATTATGCAACTTGTAATGTCAGTTCACAGAATCCATCGATCCCTTGAAACCAAGAACAAGGGATATTGTCCAACTTGTATAAATATATGGCAACAATTTGGTAAGATTGATTCACAACCTGGATTTATAAACTAAATTAAGCTAATTAATTTAGAATATTGAGATTCATGTATCCTAATAATGTGGTGATTTTACTTTACAACTGTGAAATGCAACAAAACAAATACACATTTTCTTTGAGATTTGTGTATACAAGACGCTTTTTCGTGGTGCTTTGCTGACAGTACTTGGACTTGGAATTATTAACAATCTAAGTCACGAAACCCACTTTCTTCCCAAGATAAGCTAGTTCTTACTTCGCAAAAAGGTTAGCCAATTTGATAATAGTAAATACATCTATGGTTAAAGGTTGAAACCCACACCCTTCATGGTTGGGCCTCAAACAAAGCATTTAAGAATAAAAGGACTCATAAAAATAAAAAATAAATAAAAAGATTGAATCCCTTCCTTATCATTCCAATAATAGGATTTGGTAAAATCACGGCATGAGTATTGCCTTTAACCTATGCTTGCAAGGATTTTTTTTTTTAATCATGTTATTATCCGTAAAGACTCTCGAGGTTCAACTCAAGAGGATGTTGGTGGGATTTAAATTTGGGACATGTACTTTTCGTGCTTGTTACTTCACCCTATTAGGGTGTCCCAATGGGACAAAGTTTACTTAGCATAATTGTATACTTTATTTAATTAATTATATGTTATTTTACATTTTTTAAGAGGTGATCATGTCAGATTAATATATGCACATCGACTGTAATGCTATCGTTATACAGGTTTCACTTTTGAACCATTTGACCACACATTTGGGTGTTATGTGTTATTTTATATGACAATTTATATTGATTGATACAAACTATTATTATATAATGACCATGGATATTTTAATACATTGTTTGTGAGACTCTCTAATACACTAATAAAAAAACTTACACTTGTCTTTTAGATATATTTTATTAATTAAAACCTTATAAAGATAAACTAAACACGAAAATGGAATTTATCTTTAACATGTAAATCTTTTATTGATAGTATACAATACAAAATTGTTATAATACCAATACATAATCAAGCAGATATATACTAGAAGATCTAAAATTTTAATAACGATAAAATTATGAGAGTAATTCCTTAACAGGGGATTATGTAACACATGGGTTAAGCTAGGGTAGGAACAAGACTAGTCATCCAATATATTTTTGCGTGTGGGAAAGTAAGTTTAGTTTGAATAATTGATGATAAACTCAAAATATATTTTCTTCATTTAAAATTGATAGTTCCATCTTTATCTAAATAAATTTTAATAATGAAAAAAGATTAAATGATTTCATATTTACCAAATCAATTTCAATTTTTTTGGACGATTCAAAACTCCAAAAAAAAAAATCAACTTTTAAAAAAGAAAAAGAAAAAGAATAAATATTTGAGAGATATTCACAAAAAAAAATCAAAACTTTATAAATAATTTGGTTACCTTTCTGTTAAACTCAAAAAACTTTCTCATATATAACGTAATTAATATTGAAGAAACTAAAAACCGAACGTTAAAGTTAACAGAAAGATAAACGGATTATTACAAAATTAAAATATAAATTTTAAGAGTTTGGATGGTCGGTAAAGAAAGGATGTATTAGGGAAAGAAGAAAAAAAAAAAGTTATGAATATTTTATTATTTATTTATGATAGAAAAACACATTGGACAAAAGGAGACATGAGATCAGCCAATTAAACTAGTCAGGGAAAAGGGCGGTCTCAATTAAGTGAACCTGGGAATCGTAATCATCAACTTAAGCATCAGCGTCGGTCAATATCCGAATTCTCCATGCTATAAAAGAGAGGGCTAAATCAAGAAAAACAGAAAATGACATTTGTTCGATTGACTTAAGACAAAGTATAAAAATAGTGAACATACAATGTTTCATTCTCACACGCACTATGCACTATACATAAATATATGTATATTATTCTTTTTTTTTTTTTTTCCTCTTGAAAATCTGTCATTTCGAAACTTGAAATGAAATGAACATTGTCTGCTCCTTACTTACTTCAATCATGTACGTACTCTTTTTAAAATATCTGCAAAGTAGCTTTTTCAAAAGCTATATTTAAAATATTAATTTTGAATTATTTTTTCCTAAAAGAACTCTGAAATTTCTATAATGTTCCTTAGATTAAAAATCTTCTTTTTATAATTCTACGTCACAAATAAAAAAAATATATATGTACACTTTCTTTAAAAAATTTTCTTTTACAGATATATTTTATAAAAATATATTAGAAAGGATATATATATATATATGTAAAAATGAACATAGAGATAATTATTAGACTAATTAAATTAACGATTCTTTTATTTTTGAAAAAAAAAATTAATTAAAGTCTCTTTTTTATACCATAAGAATAATTAATATTATTTTCATTCTATATTATAAGACTTTAGCTGTCGTTTCATGAGGATTAAAAAATTTTAGATGTAATTTTGTTATGTCAAAAATATTAATTTTCTTACTCTTAATAACTACACTTTAATTTCTTTTTTAATAATAGATGAATGAAAATATAATAGATGACAAGAATGGAATGGAAAAAATATATATAATAATGATGATATATGGATAATTATAAAATGAATTATATTATGAGACAAATAAAATTTAAGATGAAAGAAGTTTATCAGTAATACTTTGTGTTTATAAATAGAAAATAAAATTTCAAAACGTTAGGTACGTAAAACAAGGGGTGATATATTTGTTGCAACAGAGAAGTGCAAACCGCGGTGGAGGGCGGTGGTGGATTCAGATTCAATGTAATGAACTTAAAATAAGGTTTTGAAAATTTGCATGAAATGAAAGTGAGAAGAGAATACGCGCGAGTAGACTGTTGTCCACCTATCAGATCAGAATCAATGAACCTCACGGTCAGAGTCTTCCCTTCCTTTTTGCCTTCTGTTCCTTTAAAACCTTTTAGTAGTATTTCTTTCATTAGCTAAGAGATATCTCAAAGCTCTGAACTTGGCTCCATTTGCTAGATATTTTTTGTCTGTTTCTCTCTTATCTTCTAATTATGGCCACTTAAACAATCTGACTTTTTAATTTCTTTCTTTTTCTATATATATATATATATATTTTTTTTTTTTTTTGGCTACCTATCTTCTAAATCTTTAATGGGTTTCACAAAATTCAACCCTAACTTGTTTCTTTCTATTTTTAACTGAATATATTCTTATCAAGCCATTATTGTCATATTCATATTTGATATATCAAAATGAGATAAGAATTTACTTTCGTAAGTGATATACTTCTAAGTTCTAACCGCACAAGTCACATTTTCCATAAAAAAATAATCTTATCGAAATAGTTTTTATTTTAATATGAAAAAATATTGTGGAATGAAATAAAGAATCCTTATTTGAGATTCTAATAAACTTTATTCAATCCCTTTTTTTTTTGTCTCTTAGGAGACATCTCAATGGGTGAAATGATGAACTTATACATTATAGGTTTCGAATTCAAATCTCACAAATATTTTCCTAGATTGGGCGATATGTGCATTTATAAATAGTAATTGCTGGCTCTAAAAAAATAATATATTTTTTATTAAATTACCCAAATTTTGTTAGAAATAATATACATCCTTTGTCCCTATTTACGAGTCCCTTGAACTTACTGTCTTTATCATTAATTATAAGACATTGTGGTTAGTTTCTTAGTTATTTTAATGATTTTTTTATCATTTTGTTAGTTTGATTAAAATTATAAATTAGTATATATTTTTTAAAAAATATTACTTTAATGTTGACAAAATTATTATCATTAACTTATAAATAATGATAGAGAAAGTAATAAAAATATATATAATTATATTAATTACAAAGAATTTCAATAAGCATTAGTGGTTGTATATCTCTCATCCTGCTTTTATTTCTCCTCTTTTCATATGTTGAAAGAAAAAAAAAAACTAGTAAATAAAGAGCATTTTGTAAAATGTACACTATGAATGTTTGACCCACTGGAACGTGTCAGTGGGAACAATGAGTAATCAACTACTTATTTAGGTCAAGAAAAAATAAATCATGTTCATTTACATTCAAATCATTTATAGATGATTTAAATATGACTTTTGTATAACAAAAACTTTAAAGACTTTTGTATAACTAAAGAATGATTTTAATTATACTATTTTTTTTTTACTATCTTCGCACTTTAATCTTTCTTCTTTCTTTGCATAAAAGTTATGCATATATACTCCTAAATGGTTATTCAATTGAACTTGAAATTAATCAAAAAAAGCTATTGCATTTTGCACTTTATCAAATTTTTGCTTTCTTTTCGGTGTAAACAAAGACGCTTGAATCAATTTGTATATATGTTATATAGAGTTTGTTTGGATGAACTTATAAAAATTGTTTTTTAGGTACTATTTTTTTTGTAAATGTGTTTTTTCTTAACTTAAGTTATTTTGTATTTAGATGCAATAATTTTTTAGTGTTTTAAAATTAAACCTATTTGGATAAAAACACATATGTATTTATTTATTGTTGGAATTTTTGTTTTTACTATAACTTTTTAAAATTTGATAGAATGATTATATTTCATAAACTATAATAAGTTTTTTAAATCCACTAAATCCTATTTAAAATAGTATAAGTGTCAATCAATAATTAGTGGGCTCTTTGACATCCAAAAGTACATTTTTAGTCTTATCTCCTTGTTTAAGGAAGTTCAATTTTATTACATGTATAGCCACATGAAAGATATACTTGATCAAGTTCTCAATAGTTTATGTTTGTACTTATCTTATAAGGTTAATTAGTTTTTAACCAATTCGTTAATGATTGTCAATGCATATAGTTCGTTGTATTTAAATATTAGAATTGTTTTTTTAA
>JAWZTD010000082.1:9303339-9316615 GCA_035221335.1 Echites panduratus
CGATGAAATTATTATCAAGCTAATAAAAACGAGTGTCTTTGTTCTCAGTTTTACTTACTAAATTAACTTATGTAATTTGTATAGTGCGATATAAAACCCTTAAATTAAGGGGTAATAATAGAAGGTAAATCCTCTAAAAGAATAAAGTCTTTAGGAAAATTTTAAATAAAATTATATTTATTTTAAAAGAATAAACTTCAATTTTAAATATTTTAGAAATAGAAATAAAAGATATTTAATTTGAAAGACTAACGTTTTTCACGTTTTTTTGGTTATATCATCAATTATTGGATCAGTATTAAACCTGTGCAATTAGACGGTCTCACCTCAGCATAGACTCACTTCAGAGTTCAGAGTCCTCTACTTCCACTATTTCACAGCTTAAAGATGAAAATGGTCAAACAGCTCTCCTATCTGTTCTTCTTCTTCGCAATCCTTCTCAGCTTCTCGGAAGCTAGATCTATTGGGGAAACCCAACCTCATCCGCACAATTCTTTCAAGATCAAAACTTATCAGGTGAAGCATCTATCTATATATATATATATATATATATTTTTTATCATCGTAACTCTTGAAAATTTCTCTATAACAAAACGAGATCATTGAAACTCTACCAGACCGCTGCAAGGAACTGCACGTACACTGTCATCATCAAAACAAGCTGTTCTTCTCCGCCATACACAAGAGACAAGGTCAGTCTTGCCTTCGGTGATGACCACGGCAATGAGGTAAGTGACTAAGAATCTAAAACCCCAATCCGATCAAACACAACCCAATTTCAATGAATTCGCTTCTCGTTATTGAAAATCTCATTTGATTGACTAAAATTTCCATCTTAATCAATGAATTATTGTGAGGAATGGTTAGGTGTACGCAAAGAGACTGGACGACCCAAAATCAAGGGTTTTCGAGAGCTGCTCTAGCGATACATTCGAGATAAGAGGCCCGTGTACCTACGACATCTGTTATCTCTACTTGCTGAGGGTCGGATCGGACGGCTGGATGCCGGAAAGTGTGAAGCTGTACGATTCTAATCAGAGGATTCTCATGTTTAAGTACAATATATTTTTACCAAATGGAGTTTGGTATGGGTTTAACCATTGTAATGCCTCATCCAATCCTCAAGCTATGTGAGAAAAGGCAAATCCAATTTGGATATGGTGTTTGTTTATCCCAAATGTTGCGTGCTGTTTTTGCCATGTGGCGGCAAGGAAATAATCAGAAAGAAAGTTCCTTTCAATAAAAGAATAAAGATCTATGGTTTTTCGCATTTTGCTATGTACTCTGCATTTTTTTTTTATAATCTTAATTTTCTCTTCGATTTCGTGTCAAACTGTACTTCCTCCTTCATGGATAATGTGTGATATTTACGATTTTTTTAAAACCACTATTTAAATCTTTCATATTTATTAAACATTGCTATTTCTTAAAATGAATTTTTTTGCACTTAAATAATATAATTTTGTATCTTCACCTGATGCGAGACAATAGTTAAGTTTTGAATGAAAATAGGAATGAAATATTTAACTCAGGAAACTAATAATATATTTGAGTTATTTAAATAATTTTGAATTAGTTGAGTTTATGTGACAGATGCCTTATATGTTAGAAATATGTCTTTGGAACAATGTTGATTACAGAGTTGCGCCTGTAGCTCAGTGGATAGAGCGTCTGTTTCCTAAGCAGAAGGTCGTAGGTTCGACCCCTACCTGGCGCGAAAGTAGGATTTTCTTTTTAAAATAGGAATTTTTATTTTTTTATTATATTAATTACAATTCAAAATTAACCAAATTACTTATGCTGCTCTGTATACTCACCTTAGTTTTCCCTTACGTTTCATAACTCTGCATATTCAACCAAATGTGTTTGATTCTAAGAACAAATGGTTCCAATTGGAAAATTGCCTTAAAAAAACAGAATTCGCATTGCAATTTTACAATAAAGACTAATCCTCAATGGTGCTCATGACTCCGCCAAGAAAGCCAGCCCCATTACAGTTGCCACACAAAATCTCCTTTTTGCCTCTGAAATGAGATAAGAAAAGAATGGACAGGTCAGAAGTAGTCAACAATTCAAGAAACATAAGCAATTAAGATTGGTTTTTTTTTTTTTTTAATGGAAAGGAAGTAGATAAAGTTATCCAATCAATCTTTTTTTTTTTTTTGGCCCTTCGTCAATTCAGTTTATACAGACAATCTATTAGAACTAGTAACCTTCCAGTGTTAGCCAGACAATATTGAACAAGTTCAAAATGGATTGAACTAAACAGTGGAGGATGATGAAATATTGTTGCGAGACAAATTCCTTTCCTCACAGAAAGGAACAAACCATGTTTCAAATTCACAACAAGTCCTAAGACAAATGTTGGGGGGGGGGGGGTAGAACTCTAAAAAATCTCAAAATGTTGTCTGAAAAGCACTTAAAATGACTATAAGTAGTAGCAGCAATTGAAACAAATGCTGTATGCGGAAGAAAACTTGGAATCTATACTTCAGGTCTCCTGAGTTAGTAGAGGTGAAAGAATTAATGACCTATAACCCGCCGTGGAAATGTTTTTGTCCAGAATGTTTACTACCCCATCTTATGAGGTAAAATAGCACTTTAGTTGTTCATGTCTCTCAAGCAGTTTTTCTTATACCTTCCATTAAACTACAAATGCACATGAATTTCCCTATGTAAAAGAAAGATATAATTCCAATGTCAAGATCCACCAAACTGAAGGACTAAACCATGTTATATACACCTTAAATTTCATGTACTCATATTGGGGGTCAGGACAGGGAAATTTTGTGAAAAGATAGTAAGATTTGAAGGTAGAGCAGGCCGGAACTGATGTGGCTATACTACTATAAAGGCTTTTCACAAAGGAGATGAAATAAATAGCTCCAATGTTCTCTATTGGCACTGTGTACTTACTGTTTTGTTAAACCTATTCCCTTTTTTTTTTTTTTAGCCCATCCATTTCTGTATTTCCCTCTTCAGTTTATTATGTTGGATGATGACTTATGCAGGATCAGAACTGGAGATGTTCACTAGGAGGCACACTTCAAGAAAACATATATTACAGGAACCATTAGAAATTTCAACATTTTTTTGAGGTGAAAGAGAAGCTTTGAAAAAGAAGATACTCTTAAAAATTCTGTGTGGCAGCCTCTTTCTATAACCAAATTTAGGCCCAATGAGCATTGGTTTCATATCTTTGAACTCCTTCCATGACAGAGGAAACTCAAACTCAGTGGCACTAAAGGCCAGCTCAGATTTTGGCCAAATCTTCATACGCCATGACAAACAAGTGCTGCCTTTCTATTGGTTATGATGAAAATCACTGGAAAGCTTGGAATGAAAATTCATATACATACAAAATTAACTATTGCCATGTCACAGCATCTAATCTTAGTTTATCTGTAAATGACTATTCAAATAATATACATACCGGCAAAGCCAACAAAGTGTACCAGCTTTAAACCGCCCATCGAAGTGATCTACAGAGTTCACTCCTGAACCTTTGCATTGTGAACACACTTTTGCACCTACAGATACATTGATTAAAGTTATCCATAAGATACATTAGTAGAGTAAGCATTCAAACTAGTGGTTTGAGAAGATCTACATGTTTTTTAAGCAAAGGCGCTTCTTGGAATAGGTTAATAGCATTGCTATAGAAATGATTGACAGATATATTGAGAAATGTAGGAAAATAAAACTGTCACACAAAAAAAGAAAAACCAAAATACATGAAATTTTCATAGAAAGGATTAATTATCAAGTCCAGAAAAAGAAAAAAATACTTCAGGTGGATACTACATATTAATAGTTTCACTAACCATTTCCCTCACAATCAGTACAAACAATGCTATTTCGCTTGGTGCTCTGGTTGCTGTTGGAGGCCTGCAAAATCATTGGAGAAAACATTCTGAAGAGAGAAACTGGTACACAATGAAAAATTTTGAACAACAGTTACGAGATGGAAGCATCAGGAAAATAAAATTTAAGATAATGTAGGCAAATCCCTGATTAGTTCCATTTTACCATGCCATACTTAATAGACATCTCCTCATGTATGAAATCATTCTTCCAAATATGTAAAGATTCAATAATTCAGCATTAAAGTTCTCTTCAAAAGCTCATGCATATTGTTTCTATTGGAATATCCAGTACAAAGGCAAATAACTAGTCATTTATCTTAAAAGACTGAAACTTCAATCCATATTTAATTTTCTTTAATTACATTAAAAATATATATATGAATTTTTTTTCTTGTAAAGTAAAAGGGGGGGGGGGGGGATGAGAAACTTAGTTCAGTGCCAAATTCTTGATTAACGAATTAATGACTCTTATAAATACGCTAGGACTAGGGACAAGCTGTTTCAACAGAATATCTCCAACTACTTGTAAGGCACCAGGCAAATATATTTATAGCAATTGGATAATTCTTTTCAAAATCAATTCATCATCTATGTATCTTCTTTATCATCAAAATATTGCCCTATACTATTCTATGTTTCAAATGCAAGTCGAGACAGTCAATATTCAATATAAGTAAAGCAACCACTAGATGACATGCTACTATAAGCTCACTCTTATTCAAATAAACGCCTACCTTAATCTCCAAAGCTTTAGAAGTAGCTACTTTGGAGTTGTGGGTTACATCACGTATCCACTCAACCTTCTTAACACCGGAGTTGCCACTAATTAGCCCTACAAGCCAAAAGAATCAATCTTCGACAAAAATTGAAAAACAAAGTACAGCATAACCCGGAAACAAACATTAAAAAGTTAAGAACATTAATGTTTCTTTAATGGAAATTTTTTGCAGCGAAAGAATTCTCAAATTCAATGCAACCCAGAAAAATACAAAATAAGAAAATGAAAACCCGTTTAGAAACATTATTGTAGATATCTGAAGAATTGTAGTAAAACAAAAATTTTGAATTACCTGGTTTGTTAAGCCTATTGAAGGAAGTAAGTGGAGTAAAACACACGGAATTTGCCATTTTCCTTTGGAGGGAAGTGAATTCTGTTCAGTTGAGAAAAAAAAAAATATAAATTGTTCCAAGAAAGAGTAGAGGGGAACGAGAGGATGGCGTTGAGCCAAGCACCGAATAGGACCTTCAGATTGACGATGGGGTTAACGAATACAAAGCAGCAGATAAGGCTCAAGCATTCCCATAAGGAATGACATTACATAATGAATGAAATTACATAAAACCCCTTTTCTTACAAATATTTTTTAATCATTTCATACGTCAAGAAGACATACTTGTGCCACGTCTATAGTATTACTACTACTATGCAATCCCAAGCTCTAAGGACATTAGAGTCAACACACAAGTCCAAAAAAGAGAAACTCAGAGATGCACAGCCTCCAAGCATTTTGGCAAAATAAACATATATTTTTTTCCTTTCATCAGTAGCCTCCCTTCGCCAAACCAAAAAAATAAGAAGAAAACAGCACCAATCCAAAGAAAGATGCATAGCTCTCTGATATCTGTTGCTCGCTTCATACCCTTACAGAGTGAGCAGATTCTTTCTGTTCTTCTTCTTCCCTGCACTTCTGAAACCATTTGAAGTATCAGCAACATTTAGTCCCATTCATAATCGATGGTTTTTCTTCAAGTTCTTGATTTCATTTTTTTTATGTCCATTTTTGAGCTGATAAAGAAAAGGATTCATGGTTACTCTTTGGATAGTTTCCTTTTTTCTTTAGAGGAATTATGGGGAGGCTAATTTTTCCAATATTCTGGGTTTGAAACAGATAAAGAAGTGGGTGGACATGTTGGAAAACTTCAGAGCTCATTTTATGGTAAATTGGTGGCTGGTGACAGTACTCTTGCGAGAAGAAATATTTGTAATAGCAAGGGAAGCCGTCTAATAATCTCTTCAGTGGTACATATTTCTCATGATTCAGAAGATTATTAACATCAAATCTTGAGGTGCATCATTTATTTTGTACTATTGCACAGCTTGGAAGTAAAATCAAGAAAGAGACTGTTATTCCTGACCCTGATTACCGGATTCCCATAGTTCTTCTTGGTAAGTGCTTCTTGCTAATGAAGTAATTCTGAGGTTAATTTGGAGCTAATGTAATGATGTTTTAATCTTTCTTAAACTTACTAAATAAGAACTTGCTCATTGTTTCTTGCAAAATGAACACAAATTTGATGATCAACCATCCCATTATTCCCTTCCATAAGAAGATAGTGAATTTACTACTAATATTTTGACAGGATTTGCCGGTGGTTTAGTATATGCAGATAATCTATTTGCAGCAGCACCTGTTGGTCTACTTGGATTACTCCTATTGTTCCAGGTACAATAATAACTAATTTTTGTGAATACTTGGATTAACAATCACCAAAGAAGTGGGCTGTTAAACCTGAAAACTGCAGTAGTTTTACATTTAATTACTATCTTTCTGCTGCCGGAAAGCTTGTGGTTCTAATAGTTTGTGGGCATTGCCATCTCTGCATACCAAGTTCTTGGTCATGCTACCCAGCATCAAGAAACAAATGCTAACTAATATTTTCATTTCTTCTTACAGACAACTAGAGTGAGATTTGTATTCGACAATGAGGCTCTGGTTTGTATACTCGATCCTTTCAAAATTCCATTTTTATGCAACAATTAGTGTACTTTAAAGATAGCCATTTCTCATCATTTGTACTTCTGAGCCTACTGTCTTTTAAAGATAGCTCGAAGTTGTGTCAAGGAACAATCTTTACATATTGGAATTTCCTCTAGCATTGAACAATTAATCTTTACATTCCCTCACAGTGATGATATACGTGGTCTGGAAAAGGTCATATAATGTGCAATATCAAGATATCAGGTTTCTTAAACTTAGCTGGGATCTTGTGTTCAAGTCTAAGTTTTATTCAGTCTAAATCTTGTACTAATCTATAAAAATGTTTGATATGACCATTAATTACCATATTGTTACTCATTAAAACTAAACACTTGTTTTACAGGAAGTAAAAATAGGTGAAGATCTCGAGGAGTCTGGTGAAAATGTTTTTGTTGGTGGAAAGAACCGCTGGAAGTAAAAAGCTGCCATTCTTTAAATTTCAGATTGTCTTTAGCAATGAACTTAACTGATTTATTAAAATTTTATGGTCACAGATACTCGACATTTGTGAACTGGGAGCTTTGGTGGCCAAACTTCCCAATTCTGGTTTATTTTAAGGAGAGACAAACAAAACCTGAAGGCCAAATTCACTTTTTCCCAGTAATATTTGTAAGCATTCTAAGACCGCATTGAAACTTGGAGTCTGTCATACTCAGTTCACAAGTCTGATTCTTCCTTGGACTTCATCATTTATTGATTCTGTTCTTTTTCTAAATTCTAACAATTAGAATGGGAAGCAACTCTATGATGTTATGGTGGAAAGATGTGGCCCTTCAAAAACCAGTGGCCCCAAAAATTAACCAGTCTCCATGGTATCAGAGAGCAAACAAAGACAATTTGCTGATAATTTTAGAGGTATGGACGAAATACAAGCTTTAGGACGAAATACAAGCTTTAGGTTCTGTCTTGTAACATAGTACTTAACAATGTACTTGGCTTGTGTTTCTGTTCCTCATTTTATATGGTTCTTAATGAGGTCAAAAGAAGGAAAGAACCGTTTGCATGCGTTTAATTCCTTCTAAAAGTCAACAGAGGAATTTTCTGTGGAAACCATTATCTCTAATTTATGACAAAGTTGTCAGTATGAATGTGAACTTTTAGAATCCCATCCCGAGTTAACGCCTTACTGGTAAATTATTCCCACATCTAGTTCTTAAAGATTTGGAAATAGGAAAAATGCAACTTCAGCTACTGGTTCCATTGGAACTGCTAGTAAACCTTATTCAGATGGCTAATGGGTAGGAAAGGAAATGATGACTCTCCTTGCCAGTCACTTCACATTTACAAATTCAGAAGGCTAAAAAAGTCTGCTAGACAAGAGTCTAAAAGACAATTTATGCAAGATAGTTCTTTTAGACCTCTAGTGCTTTCCAGGATCAACTACAATATTTCAACAAAAATCAAAGTGGAAATGGAAGCAAGTGATAGACAAATAATAAATGATAACAGGGACAAAAGTAAATCTTGAATAATCTGATAAGGAGTCAAGGGCTTGCACCACATAATCAACAAGCCTGATATGGACTAGGTCCATGTCCATAGACATGATCCATCCATATCAAATTTTTTTGTCCGAAAATACAAATAAGTAATCCATATCAAATCAAGGATTATTATTTATTTTTTTATTAAAAAGTACAAATACTTTATAAGAAAAACATATGATATGACTAAATGTGAGTCCTAATGAACCAGCTCTATAATAGAATTTTCCCTGACAAGAAATGTATGTACTGTACTGCATATTCATTCCAACTGCCACAACATATCATACAAAAGAATAAAAATATAATCAATCTATTAAAGCTTAGAGCAGAGTCATTTGGTAGAGAGTTAGTCCCACAGGCAAGCTGAAATCATGAAGCTACTGCTTCAGCTAATCATACAGACGTTTTCCTTAGCTGGCCCCTCCATTGCGTGAGTCCACACCCGCTAAACAAACATGATATCTTTGAAGCCTCTTCAGACTTCATTCATTACACGGTGTACCCACAAAATCAGATTAGTTGTTAGGTTTTCACTGAGCTGTCTACACAAGTCCAAGAAGAAAAATTATCTTTCATTCTGTTTTCGTGCAGTGTGCATCTGTACCTTGTTGAATGCACTGATTGTAGCCCACACTCTGGAGGAACTCCCTGATCTCTTTGGCACTACTATTGCTGGCTTGCAATAAACGTTCATCTTCCTCGTATATTAAGTAAGGGGCTTCCCCTTTCTTTCTTGACAGCAGCTTTGAGGCCCCTCTCAACACATGATACTCCCAGCCCTGAACATCTATTTTAAGTAGGAGCACAGTCTCAGACTCTTCAATCACTTCATCAAGAGGAATAGATTTGACCTGAAGTGCAATCTCTTCATTTGACTTAAATGCCATTTTGGCACCAGTCGCTGAGATTGCACTGTTGTCCAAACGTCCAACCAACTGGTCCACAAGCAAATAACAAATGTAAATTTTTATGAGAAGCTGTGGACATTTCACAGTACAATCCATCACAGGTACAAGAACAATCATGTTGAACGAACCCAGTGATTATCTACACATTTGATGCAAGAAATTTGCTTTGTGCGGTGTAGATAGGTTTTTAAGTGTCTATCGAAATTCACCAAACTTATGTTGGCATGATGAAATAACTTGAGAAATGTTGTTACAGAAAACTATTCTATGACAAGACAAAGTCATACCTTAAAAATGACATCCTTTTAGGCCAACAGATTAAACGTTTCCTGACTAAAACTATAGCATGCCACAAGAAGTCCAATAATTTGAAATTTCAATTCATGAGGACGAGGACAGGAAAAAGTGTCATCAAACTATTCATTAGACATGGACTTCTAGCAGAGTATTTCATAATACTTCGAGCTTTCAGTAAAGTTCGGAAATCTATTCACAATACTTTCATAAAGGGCGTAGGAGAGTGCAATCTAGAAATAAAGGGCTTGCACTTACCATAAAGAAATAATTTCAACACACACCATCCAAACACCACTCCGCAAACATTTTAATTTCATCAAAATATTGAATCACACACCAGAATGATTAAAATATACGCAAAACAGATGGCACGAGCCAAAAAAAACACAAGAACTGATTGAGTACAATCAAACTGGCTAATACCTTATGAAATGTGATGTTGCCGGATCGATCTGATGCGGCAGCCTCGAAAACATCTACCTGCTTCTCAACTCTATTGAAGTAAATCCCTTCACAAATCCTCTGTAAATTCTCAAAAACAGGCTCAAAAGCTAAAACTTTGAAACCCATAACAGCGGCTGCAAATGTGGCCATTCCAACGTTAGCCCCAACATCCACTATAATCCCTTTCCTTCCTTCTTTCTCTCCCTTCATCTTCTCCAACAACTCCTGTACAGTCCCAGATATATCAGCCTTCCTAAATGGCTTTCCCTTAAGTGTCCTCACAATATTCTTGTGCGGCTTTTCTGGTAAATTTCCAAAATCCGATAGCGAATAAAGAAACGGGTGCTTGAGGCCTTCAACGATGTTGGCTATTACAGGATGGGCTTGCGGTGAATTATAACAATCAAAAGGTTTGATTTTTCTCTCAAAGATTTTAAGACTGTCTCGGGTTCCGGTGGCTTTAGGAGTAGGGGTCTGGGTTTGGGAGGCCAGGTAGAAAAAGATGAGAAGAAGGAGAGAGGTCGAAAGGAAGAGAAGAACAGTCTTTGGAGTGAGAACTTTGGTGGGTTGGTTTCTTCTCCAGGCATTTGCCATGGAAATTCAGAGAAAAAATCCAAGAATTCTTGGGAAAAATTAAAGATGAGATCTTTGAAGTTGAGTGGAGAGTGCAGTGTTCCGTGTCTGGAAGATCCGGAGTCTGTAGACTGGCGAACTGGGCGTTGGTCCTTGCATGGGTTAGGATTTGGTCTCAATTGGGCCAATCCAATTTGTTAAAACCCATCAATCAATTCCAATTATCTCCTTCTGCTGAATACGTTCTTTTAGCCTTTCTAAAGTTTTTTTTTTTTCAATTATTATTTTTATTTCTTTCCTCATTCGAAGTTCGAACACACGCACAATCCTAATTTAATTTCTGAAAATTTTATTTGATTCAATTTCAAAATTCTGAAAAAATGGATTAAATTGTTATTAATTAATTCCCCAATACACAAAAGGGATAAAGGAAAAAGAAAAAGAAACCTTTTTTTTTATATATAATATTTTTTTTTAAAAAACTGTTGAATAGTTCACAAGGGTTCCGGATTTCTTTATTAATATATTTGTGTGTCAAAGAATTTTTTGTTTCGTTAATAAAAATTTAATAAGTGTTTTTAAAATATAATGTAAATTTATGGTTTAGTTCTTTTTTTTTTAAGATTTAATATATAAATATATTAAAATACAATAACTAAAAAACATGATAGATGTTTATTAATTTTTTATTAATATAATAGAGAATAACACAAATGTGTAATAGAGAGATACAAAATATAACTATGTCAAAATTATTAAAGGATTGACAATTTAACCTAGAAAATTGGACTATTACTTGTCAATAAAAAGTAGTCATACTTCATTGCTCCTAACCACTTACACTAAATCGGTTTGAAAGAAGATATTAGACTGTTTTTTATAAAAATTCTCTAAATAAAAAATAGAATGGATTGATTGTTTGGATCGATAAGCCAGCTAGTCTGCAGCTGAATCAATCGATTTTTTTAAAAAAAAAACAAATTATTTCAAATTTCAACAAAAATATATTTTTTTGTCAAATCATTCTTCAATCAAATAATAAATTTACTCATTTAAAATAAAATAATTACTCAAAATATTCGTCATGATTAAATATTAATAAATAAATAAAATATCTTATAATCTTCAAGTTTAACCACATTAAAAATTATCGTGTTTAAATCACTATAAAATAAAATATTTTATTATTAATCATAAAAACTGCTAATATTATAGTTATAAAATTGGTTTGAATATTATTGTATTATGAAATTATTATATCTTAAATCATTAATAAAATAATTTATCTATCAGATATGTATTTTTATTTTTTATTATAATATTAGCGGTTTAATTAAGATTTCAATTGCGATTCAATTTGAACCATTAAAGAGTGAACCATTAACTTTTTTTCAATTCTTGTCCAATTTTTAAAACATTTCTCCAAACTCAATTTACGGTACCTTTATCAAATTAATCCTCACTTATCCTTAATGCTTATTCCAAGTTAAGAATTGATATTTCATCATGCACATATAATTTTGGAAAAAATGACTTTTTTTTTATTTTTTATATCGAATGTTTAAATTAAAGTTATATTTAGTATCCATAATTTTTTTTCTTTACAACTAAGTATCCAAACTTTTTAAGAGCTATCAAAATGATACTTTCCTTCAATTTTTTAACCTCTTTCCATTAATTCAACACTTTCTTTAGAGTAATTTTATCCATTCTACAAGGGGCAAAAAAAAAGAAAAAGGAAAGTAAATTGAGTCATTCTCCTTCCTTTCTTCCTTGCATACCAAACAAGTCCTAAATACAAATTTCTTGTTTGGTTAACTGAAAAGTGGAAGGGGAAGAAAGTATATTTTGTCAAATTTACTATTATATCCATTTGAATAAATAAGTATTATTATATGATTTTTTTCTTATTAATGTCTACTTTTATATTTGTATAAATAATTTTATAGCTTTTTTTTTTCTTTTCATGTAACTATAATGATAATATGTAATAGTAATAAGTTAAAGATATTGAATCAATATAATTAATATTATGATGATTATATCAATATTGAATTTTTTTTTTCTAAAAGAAAACTATTATTAATATTATTATTTCAAATGAAACTTCATATTTCGTATAAAAAAAATGACATCAAACCTACTCTATTATCCAAATATGGAGTTGTAAGACAAAATTCATTCACGACCTGTACTCACGAGAAATTATAGTGAAGATTTTATAGGTAAAAAAAATTACAAAGCAAATTGTAATTGAATTCTTCTAGTTTTTAATGAGGGAGACCTATGAAATATAGAGGGTAATAAAATAATCCCAAAATTAAATGGTCAATCCGTCCATATTAGGACGGGAGAAAAATCTGATGTGGAGGTGAGGAGTTCTACTCCCGATTTATTTCATACCAAACAAAGTAAATCTTACGTTTCCCTCCTAATTCAATTTTTTTTCCTCCTCATATCCTTCCTCTTTTCACTCTTAGTAACCAAACAAGCTGTAAATGTAATCTAGGTTTTTTTTTTTTATAAAAAATTATTACATGAAAGATTTATTTTGATATTGACTTAAAAAAGCCTAGATATTAGATGACAATTCCTTATCGTTGAGAGTAAAAAAACATGATTATCTATATATGAGAATAAAATTTTATTTTGGTCATTTATTATTGAACCATCTTAACCATTCTAATTAACATCAGTCAAGCTTGAAAGTAAAAGCTCAGTTCTTATGATAATAAATAAATATAAACCTTAATCTAAGGGGGGAAAATAAATAAAAAAAATAAAGAATAGCTCAGAGCAGTAGTTTTTTTTTATCAAGAATAAGCAATTCAATGAAATATTTCATGCACAAATTAAATTACCTGTTATAGAAATATTTCTAGCTGGCTAGGATGCCTACCATCGGACGTCTTCTTCTGACATTCTTTCCCAAAAGGGTAAGC
>JAWZTD010000082.1:9321332-9336744 GCA_035221335.1 Echites panduratus
AAAACCTATCACAGAAACTATGAGGTCAGCAAATAAACAAGATACTCAAAATAGGTGGTAAGAAGATGATCATGATTTCAAGAGAAAAGCATATCCAGTACATTCATCAACAACATAACATAACAATCGGAGCTAGGATCAGCTGACCAAATTCCATCACAAGTTAAAACTTCTTTTATATGAAACTTCTGACTCAAGGCAAAACTCTCCTACAAACAAAATGGTTGGTGTATAGTTTCTCAAATCTAATTTACTTGTGCACCAAATAGGGCTAACAATAATAATGAATCAGTTGAATGAAAGCAGCAAAAGCAAACAGGTTGGGAAGCAGAAGCTTGAGATTAAGCGTATACATATATTGGAAACACAAAGAAGGTACATTTGAATAGATGCAGGGAAAGAATGCTTAAACCGGAACAAGAGTGTGGCTAGTCCACTATAATAATTTTAAGAAAAAAAGGTTGATGTTGCTAAACATTTTAGGTACTTGATAAGAAGGGCACCATCCAAAGGTTTCTGATACAATTCCCACAAAAGAGTTCAAATTATGGTCTTTTGAAACATAAAACAGGACCAAAATTGCAAGAAGTCCCAATGACTAAAGGGGTGAGGCGAAAAAAGTGTCGGGAATAAAAGCTTTCATTATGCGTTTATGTTCATGGATGTTTTTACCAATATTTCTTTATTTGTTTAATTCCATTTGAGAAAAAGTTTAGTTTCAGGGGCTGCTAAAAACCAAGTACCTTCTCTGGATATTATCTGATGACGGAATGCAATCTTGACGTGAACACAAAGTGATGATTTCATCAACTTCCTGCCTTGACAGTTCATTGATATCTTGAATCTGCTATAATCATGTGCATTGTTTAATTGTAGTTGATCTATATAACAAAAATGTATTGGTTAGTGAAAAAGACCAAACATTGACCTTGCTTAGCAGTAAGTACTTGTCCTCAGCAGCTTGTTCAAGTGCACTAGTCAAAGAGCTTAGAAGAGAACTCAATAAAGTTAATGTTGGTTGTTGTTGTCCAACAGAAGTACGATAATCTGCTGGATGATCTGAAACCTGCATAAAGACATTTGACATACCATCGAAGTCACCACTTAAATCTTGTCAATTTCAAAACTATCACGGTGCAATGGAAAACAAAAAAAAAAAAAGAAATGCACGTCATCTATGGCACAAAAGTCCTACTTATACCTGCAGTCTCAAGGACTTCTTTGTGACTAGGAAATAGAGATATGAGCTTAGGCTAAAGCAAAGGGAAGATCTGTTGAGCTCTGCCTTCCTCTGGTTCTGAGTGTACATGCAAAGTGATGAAAAATGACTTAACAATAGAATTTCAGTTGAGTTTAAATTTTGTATTACATGCAGAAAGACATAAACTTGAGATTCCTTGTTACCTCGGAAAAGCGTGTTGCTTCCTTAGATGTAAAATAGTCTGGACTACATGAGAAAAGGACATGCATCATCCCAAAGAGTCCTTGGACAAAACCAAATTCATCACTCTCTTCATATGGCCAAACCTGTGATATATTCATTATGCCACTTCAATAGCCTAACAGTCTCTTAAAAAGAAATAACAGGAATTGGCACTATAAAAACCAGTTAGAAGATGGTTCACAGGTGAAGAAACAATTAGAAGTCAAAACTATAAAATACTCCACTATGCAATCACTTCAAGCTTTTGGAAAGAAAATGCTGTGAATATACAATAAAAGCATTAGATCAATGTGTATAAATGACAGGTAGTCATTAGTGAAAGAGTGAAGTATACACAAGCAAGGCCTGTTAGTAAGATGGGACTGGCATACATGTGAGAGACAGAGACAGAAGGGGTGGGGGGTTATAAAGCATTAAAAATGGGTAAATAGCATACCATTCTAATAATAATCACAAAACAACTGAAATTCAGCAGTGTAAGAATGTTCTAACAAAGGAATAACAGAACAAAATCCACTCATTACTAAAGTTTTCAAGGACCATATAACTGCATTAGATGTTTTGCATCACATTCATCGCAGGTCATACCTTGCTAAGTATACCAGAAACAAGATTTAGTTGTTCCATGGTCACTTCATCAGCATCCAAAAGATCTTGTTGAAGAATTTGATCAAACAGAAACTGATGTCCTTTAACAAACCCTATCACTTCACGAACAATTTTATTTTTTACCTGTAAAATTCAGAAAATAACAATTGTTAATCATTGAACTTGGGCATTTTGCTACACTGAATATGGATAAACTGATCATACAGGCAACAGACAAACTAAGGGTCTCTTAACCTTCAGGTTCAACTAGATAGCTAAATTTATTTCCTGTAGCAAGCCAGTACCTTGCAGCAATGCTAAACAAGCGACGAAGTCATAAATTATTCAAGAGCATGGTACACAAATCACTATCTTCTAATTTTAAGGGATTTCATTCATGAGCAAACATTAGAGTAATGTGACTAGATAATAGAAAGCAGTAGTAAAACACGATCACATTTGTCAGAATCTCCACTAAATTTACAACTCATCCTCGTCATGATACTGAAATGGACAAAAATAACAGGAAAAGTACTGCATTGAAGCAACTTTAATTTCAGGTATAAATATGACAAACATCCAGCAAAAAATACATTAAGGATCATTCAGTTATTGATGATGGGTACAGAGGTAGAAAACTGTCAGTTTAAGTTGAATAACACAAATACAGTGGTCAATAAACATCAAATAACCAAAAGCAGGAGCAATGAGCATTGATTTTCTTCCAAGAGTTATAAACTATTCGTAAACATCATTGGGTAATCTATATTTGCGAGGATCCCAAGATTTTGAGTTGGATGACGTTATGGCCTCTTTATATGAACAAGAGAAACCTGGAAGCTCTAAAGACTAGCATTATGGTCCTTGGCCCAAATGACTCAGAAGACACCCCAAGAAGAAATGGTATTATGATGAAAACACACCAATAAGATTTGCTGATGAGCCTAAATGATGGGCATTACACTAAATAATCAAGTTTGATTTAAACATCACTATCCAATCATTTCTTCATTTCAAAGAGAAAGGCAATGCATTTGTAACTTGGTCAATTTAAATCAAAATTTATTGAATATATAAAACGATAACACGCGATGCATTATCCGGCATGCAGATATGTTTTTATCAAAAAGTATTCTGATTGAGAAAAGTGGAGACAATAATCCAACAGCCTTGCAAATAGAAAATTCATTGACAAAAGAAAGCAAAATTAATTCTTAAGGAATTAATAGGTTTGCAGATAACAAATGCATAAAGAACTTGCAATCATTAAAGAGAAGAATTCCCATCCTAGTCAAATGAGTACAGTTACAAGAAGATGAAACCCAAAAATAAAAAGAAAGGTAATATACAAATCACCACAAAGTCAAATATCAAACAGGTAAATTAACCAAAAAGTAATCAGCTTTACAGAGAAAGGATGTCAACCTCATAGAATTCAGATGTCTCCACCAATGAAGTCAAAGAAATAACCAATCGCAGTATTGGAGAAATTACTGTTCGCCGTTCATCAACATCCATAGACATATCCCTCCGAAATTTACTATTTATCTTCAGGAGACTCCGCTGACAAAAGCTTGAAAAGTTGGATCAAGATGAAGGAGAAACAATAAGAAAAACTATAAGAAGGGCAATACCTTAACTTGCACATTAAGTGCCGGACAGGATGTAATATGCTCCAGAGCACCCATGGAGAAAAGAACCTGGGCACCTGATTTTCCATATTTGTGGCTTATTCTCAATAGGAGAGCAAGTTCAGCTTCAAGTTTGTAATATCGTTGCATTGACTCCAAAGAAACTCTACCATCCTAAGAGAATGAGACAAGTGATTAGTATAATGATGAAAATGCAGTTCCATACTTCCCACATGCATATATTTATCAATATAAGTGCAAATAAATTTCACAAGAATCATCTTTGAATTAGGTCAGTAAAGGCTAAGATTGAATACTGGATTTTGCTTATGCAGATTTACATCTTGGACAATTTTCGAAATAAATAAATATACCTTCATACCCCTTTAGGATCACAATCCATGGTTACACCAGGAACTAGCATCGAGTGAGCAGCCTCAACTCACAATCAAATAATCAGTTTTGAGTCACTAAACCACAAGTAGAGGCTACAAAGAAATCTAAATTGTGAATATCATATAGTGCTATCCTATTGATACATGTTTCTGTTAACTGAAAGTTATAGGATCAAAAGCAATTCTAGTAATAAACAATTAGAGCAAAAGGCCACCAAAAGTAATTCATTAGTGCTCAAGGTCATTGAAAAAATTTAAAAGTCAAAGCAAGGAAAACAAGAACAAAGAGCAGTTACTTGTATCCATAACCAACAGTACAAGAAAGCATACAAGCCAATTAATTAAAAGAAAATATTCATGAAACTAAAAAGTCGCTTTTATGAAAATCCAATTAAGCAAGGATACAGTTAAATTCTGACACTATCCCTTTCATTCGAAGCTTCCCACTAAACTTAAGAGAGCTTTCTATTTTTTTTTTTTTTGGTTGGGGCGGTGAGAAAGAAAAGAAAAAGCTATTTATTATATTAGCATGATATTTTCTAAAAAGCATCAATAAGCAAAATCAGTTAGAATAAGTATCTCCAGGGTAGCTGTTCCAAAGCAGTCCTTTACAGCTTTCTTAAAACTAAAATTAGGAGTAAAAGGCTACCAACAACCGGTCAAAACAGATTGTAATGGATTAAAAGGGAAAAAAATTAAAAAAAAGAAGCTAAAAGCTACTTATTTAAGCAATAGGGACAAAGTCTTCAATAAAAAGTTAAGGCAACGACAAGATAAATAATTGGAAACAGTTGACCAAATTGTGCCACATACTCTAAACAGATCCAGTTTGCAAAAGGTTCAAGATGGGCATTTCCTTAACAATCACACATAATAGAAGTCACAAAGCAAAAGAATTAGTGAGAAGATAATGCTTTTGAGTAATTTGGCATGATATCAAAGAATGTAAAATATTTTTCCCTTGATAAAGTTAGCAAGTCTGACCCACTCATAAAGTGGTGAGGAAAGTTAAAGAGAATTTCAAACAAGAAATGACGTATAAGGCTGATCTTGTCAAGAAAGAGCTCCAACTCAACAAACATGAAAAAGATGGACTACATGTATGTTTTAGGTAACGACTTTAGGTACTCAAGCACGAACCACATATGCAATAACCTGATTTTTTTTCAGGACATCTCTAAAAAGAACTGGTTCTGAATGCAAATAGGTAAATTGCAAAAATGATAATTCTATGTTTTGCTTACAAAGTAATTCTTTCGTTTAGTTTGACAAGTCAAATTTAAAACTGTCATCCTATAAAAAGACACCCGTAGACCAGACAAGGTGTTAGTTCCATGTAACTGTCTCCTTGCATTCACACGAAGGAGATCATCTTGAACAAGAATACCTGATAAGAAATATTGCTGATAGTTGTTAAGCAAGATCTCAAGAAGCCTCTACTCTGAAGTTGGCCAAGGAAAAACTTATCATGATCCATACGAATCAATGCATCCAAGACGTAGAGTGACATTGTCTTTCCAGACTCACTGCCTTGAGTAGCATCTTTTATCACCTATGTTGTACAAAAGAGGTAATGTGAGCAAGTGAAATTAGGCAGCAATGAAGAATCAGATCTGAAGCCATTAAATTTGCCTTCTCCTGTTTGATTGACATCCATCTAGGGCTACCATTTCCATTTAAGAGCATGAGCCGAATTCTTTTGAAGCCAGATGGTTTTTACGATATCTTTCTTGTCTTTCATTCCAAACTGTGCAATGACCATCTTAAACCAGATGCATCTATTTCTAGATTTACGATGTCCACCTCTTAGCATTCAAAATCTAGCACAAGAGACCCCATCTAAATAGACCAAATCCACAAAACATAATTTACTGAACAATTCCACAACCTAATGTAACTTATTAAGCATGAACAAGTCCTTAAACATGACATGTACCATCCAAAATCAGTCCTGTAGTCCTCAAGAGTTTATGCTGAAAATAATATAGCTTTCCAGTCAAGCAGCCATTGAATATCTATTGGAGTATTTTTTAAATGGGCAAAATGTTCAATCTGTAGGAAGAAGCTCACCTATTTGTATCCAATTTCAGGATTTATAATAAGTTATTCCTAAATATCAAGGTCATTGTAGCATGCATAACACCCTTGGTCTTGCATAATTTCACTAGAACAATGAAATTCTAGCATTTTATTTTTTTCCAATTTCAAAAGAAGCCCCAGAAAGATACCGATCAAATAGAGAGCCAGAACTAACATAACAGACAGGTTTATTAGAAATTCACCAAATCAAGAACCGATTGAGCTTCCTTCCTTACGATAGCAAAACTCGAACGTGACAATTCAGCCTGCTCATTATCAATCTATATATGATAGAAACAATCAGGAAAAAAAGAAAAAAGAGGATAAAAAATCTCCATGACATTTACTAAAAAATAAAAAAGAACTTTGATCGAGCACCAGCCCCTTCGGGGTGGAAAATTGAGACTGTAAAACCTTTTGAAGATCTAGATCATAATCTTGCTCATTTGCAGATAAGAAATGCAGGACTGTTGCAGATATATCAGGATCAAGGATGTGTTGACAGTACTGGAAGTAGCTAAGAAGCAAGGCATATTGGCTGAATCAGAAAGAAAACAAGAGGTAAGAAGAATGTCTCGAGATTGAAAAGATGATAACAAAAGACTTAGTCAACATGAATTCAGTCTTACCGTCTCCTCAAGGCTTCAGAAGAATCGTGTCTAAGGAGTGCCATGATCAGTTTGAATAGTATAGATTGACATGCTCCATTAGACAATTGTTTTGTCATGATAATATCAAGACTAGTTACCATGTCACCATTTAAACCATCAGGGCAAAGAAAGCGTTCATCACGAAGTTTGGCAATGCACGTGAGACCAACCTTAGCAAATTTCATGAAGCAAATATGTCAAAGGAATTAATAAAGATTTTCAAAGACTTTTTCAGAAATCATTATACTCCATGAGTAAGATGACAACTAGTAGAACCTGTGTCAAAACTAGAGCCATCTTAAGCGAACAGTCAGGAGAACCAGATGCACGGAGGGAGGCATCTAACAGTCTGCAAATGGCAGAAAAGTCATAAAATAAGATGTTGAAAAAGGAAATCAAGTATCAGAGTCTTAAGAGAAAACCCACTGAAATAGTATCTCAGAGCTGTTCTGATGTGAAGAAATTCTTCGGGAAGCAGAGACCTAAGCACAGCAGAGATGGCAACATGAGACATCCCATGAGGACAAGAATAGAAATATATGAGGGGGGGGGGGGAGATAAAAAAGATCCATTTCAACAATGATGGTTCTTTCTTTAATTGAATTTTCATCTGTAAGTAATTTCCTCGAAGAAGGGAAGAAAAGGCACAGATACCTCGACCACCTGGGACCAGCCTGTCAACATATGAAGTTGAGCAGCTTGTTCTTCAAGGTTCTTGTTGTATTTCCACCCCCATCTCAACAACTGTTGAATAGTATCCCGTACTTCGTTCAGCTCAACTTCACTACCAAACATGCTAATCTGGGGATTAAATATGTTGAATTTCTGAGAAAGAGAAAGGAAACAACATTAGACACTTACCACATTACTAAGTTCAATAACCAAATGGAAAAATCAGTAGCTCATAAGATAGCTTAAAATGCAGGAGGATACAAAATGCATGATGAAATAACGAAATAACGCAAAACCATGCATACCTGCCAGAGCTTGTCTCGAAATGAAGCAAGATCAATTAAACGTTCCCCACGTTCAGAGTAATAATAAATACCACCCTTTCCAGCAGTGGATGGATTGCTAAGGATGTCCTCAGCCTAAAAGACATAAGGCATCAGATATATTATAAAAGGAAAGTATATTTTTGCAAGTTACAATTTAATCTTACACTTACCAGAAATCCATATTTCATACTAGAAACAGATTGCGAAGACTTCAGATTATCTGGTGATTTAAACTGGACAACTTCAAGCAATCCAAGAATCTATATTTGAAACAAAATGAATGTAGTTACAAGCACAAACGCACAGCATGAGATGTCTTATATTTAAAAAACTACCAAAATAAGCTTAAAAAAGCTACCAACCAACAAGGGGTTCCACAATACAATAAAGCTGCACCAGTACCATCTGTTGCTAACTATAGAAGTTAAAAGGAAATTTAGACATATAGAAGAATGGGATATGCATACAAAAAATTTTGTGAGGACAAAAAATGAACTTTTCTTTGTTTTACCATCAAAAGTTATTGAAGATGTCAAACATTAGAAAAAAATAACTGCAGCAAGCTAACAGTTAAACATTACAAACAATTTCCATTAGATAATACATGCCTAATATGGCAATGTTATTTGTTGAGTTGTAAACCTCATCCAACCAACTTGATCAGTATCAAATTATTATTATTATCTGCCCTTAAGAAGGAATTCTTTTTCAGGAAGCATTAACCGTACAAACATTCACCTCAGAAGTAAAATCAAAAGCATTAATAAAAAGAAAAAAAAACTGTATTCACATCATTTTGCTTAGCAATCTCAAGGGTTGGTATCTCTTTTCTGCCATATGCTGTCCACAAACTCTTCTCAAATAAGTCATAAGAAATTCACTATTCATACTACATCCATAGACAGTTTATAAGTGCCCAGAAACAGAAAAATCCAAATCCACAAGACTACTTCCTGAAGTAATATAGTAAAAGTGGTCAAAAAAATAAACATATATTGGTACCAAAGCTCAGAAAAACAGCACACATTATATCATGACATGTCACGAGATCAGTACACAAATATTTGAACTATCAGAAGTTGAAGCAGCCGAAATCAAACCAGGTGCCTCTTTTGGTTTAGTAAATACATACATGACAGAACCTTATAACCTTCCTCTAGATATATCATAGTTAACAGCCAAATAAATTCCCAAAGCAAAGAATAGATATTTTCTTTGGGGAAAAACAGAAAATTATTTAGGGAAGTCTTACATAATTCAATCAAAATCAAAAGCATAGTCAGAATGTCTACCCCTCCCATATCACAAAATAAAAAGGGTTCAGATATATCTAGCATTTTTTAATCTAGTATACTGTATGTCTTAATAAAGTTTGCACCCCAACTGAAGATCTCTAGTTCCATCTTGATAAAAAGGTTAAAATAAACACAAGCAATATGAGTAATTTTACTTATTTTTATGAAAATCACAAAGCTCAAATAAACATAATTCTTAGAGTAGCTTTACATAATTCAATCAAAATAACAAGATCAGATATACATTTTGCCATAATAGAGTATCTATTTTATATATATATATATATATATATATATATATGTAAAACAAGCTCCCAAACTTAAAAAAGCTCCCAATAGGCATGCCACCTCACCTATATTCTTTTTAATTTTTGAATTCAAAATTCAATAAATTATATAACAAATATTCTAAGATAAATGAATTCACTTGACCTTTTCGGTTTCCAAAGAGTATTTAAATAATAAATTTTATATATATATATATTAAAGGATGAACTTATGCAAAAAGACTTTTCATATTTTATCTCATATTTTTATAATACAACAATAAAAAAATTTAATTAAATATCATGGAAAATAATATTTTTAAATGAAATAACCAAATATCAAAGATAAAAATAGATATTTAAGTTAATGAATATTCCTAATTCATTGGACGTTTTGTTTTTCAAAGCGTAATTAATTACATACTAGAAGATGAATTTATACAAAAAGACTAATTATTATTATTGAATAATATTCCTAATTCATTGGACCTTTTTTTTTTTTAAATGTAATTAAATAAATTATATACCAAAGGATGAATTCATACAAAAAGACTTTTCATATTTTATCTATATATCTTTATAAAAAAAAATTTTAATTAAATATCATGGAAAATAATACTTTTGAAGGATGTAACCAAATATCAAATATAAAAATAAATATTTAATTTAATGAATATTCCTAATTCATTGGACCTTAACATTTTCAAAGTGTTATTAAATAAATTATATGCTAGAGGATGAATTTATACAAAAAGACTAATTATTATTATTGAATAATATTCCTAATTCATTGGACCTTTTTATTTTTCAAAATGTAATTAAATAAATTATTTGACCTATATATTTCATAATATAACAACAATAAAAAATTTAAATTAAATATTTATTAAACAATATTTTTAAAGGATATAAAATAATACCAAATATAAAAAATATATATTATACAGGTTCTGTGCAATACAAAATAGTTTTTAAACAATTCAATGAAAATCACAAGCTTGAATGAACATACTTCTACTGCAGAAATAAACACCTGTCAATGTTAGCAACCATTACCTTTATCTTACCAATTGCCCTGATCCCTGAAATTTCTATACTGTTTTGGTTAGAGATATCTTGATCTGTACCGGTCTCGGTGATGTTTCTACCAAACAGTTGAGAAAGAATATTTTGACATGTTTCCCGATGGCTGGGACTGGACATATCAGCAGCATGTAATTCAACTGCTAAAAGCTTCAACAACCACGCTCTCTGAAGAATTAGATGGAATAGGTCAGAAAAGTCAGAGAGAGATCAACCAAAGCCACTAACTATTATCTGTAAAAATCCAATTGATGAAGTTTGTATAGTAGTATTGGAAGGTAGATCATATCCACATCTTAGTAATAGATCCATCCATCCCCCATGGATAGGTGATATGAAGAACCACAAACACCAGCAATAAATATACATATTCAAATAAGTACAGCAACCAGTCACTGATCAACCAAACTAGATGGACTTTTCCAAAATAAGTTAAAACTAGATGATGCATACAATGCAGAAGCCAAGAGAGCTGGACATAACCATATTTGAAGTTCTAACTAACTAGTGGATACAGACATCTCATGGAGAATCACTTTCAAAGATGTGCATATGGCAAATGGAATTTAATCAAGTGAACTGCACCTTACAATTGATAACTCCTATCACCATCACCATTGCAAACCACCGAGTACATAATACTAAGTAGGAGAAAACGAAAAGAAAAATAAACGAGATGGACATTAAGCACGCATTTCAGATAAAAAAATATATAGTTTGAGTTAAACCTGATGAAGATTGCTGATACGAAGAGCCTGGTTGTTATTCCTCTTAGGAAGTGGCGCGACAGCAAATGTATCCAGGTGCTACCAAAAAATACATAGATTCAGAAAATAATGGATATTAATATAATTAGTTGTTAAGAAGGATCTTAAACAACCGAATAATGAATACCTTAACAAAGAACTGATACTTTTTGGTACTCAGCAAATCCATAGTAGGTCCAAAAGTAAGTGGATCCACACATAACTCATAAAGGAGCTGCAAGAAACAATTGAACATATGCCATTGAAGTAAAAGAAATACAACGTTTGAATTCCAGTGGAAGATTCCACTATGTCATATATCAACAGAGATGACAACCTGAAAACCAAATTCATGAAGTAATGCATTCACATCAGGCTTTACAAGCCTGTCCAAGACATCAAGAATGACCTTCAAGGAACTGCCATTACCAAATGCAATAATTAGGATCAAGTCATAACATATCAACATATGAGAGAGAGAGATAAATAATTAACTGGCACCTGTAGTGAAATCTTGGCTGAAGCAGCGTTCTCTCAACTGGACCATCAAGATCAAATTTGAGTAACAGATGAGTAATATTTGGGGCTGGCCTACCAATGTTATCAATGAGAAGCTGCATTGGAGAAAATAGGATTGCAAGTAGGGAAATGAGAGATGATCATTTAAAACCACCAATAACTCCATCTTCCCCAAAAGAGAGAGGGCAGAAAAAAGATAATGCAAGCACATAATGAACAAACTCACAAATTGACTTGCCCAGACAATGAATTAGTCAAGAACCAAGAAATGCGATAGAAAATCAAAACTTGCATGGCCGAGCCGAAGTGCGTTTTACTATATGCCTATTGCAACTTACATCAGTTTCCACTCATATCTAATTCACATGAAATGCCATAAGAAAAGAAACTTATCTTAATTATAAAATAGCTAGAAACAATTTTAATTAAAAATTTATTAGATAAGTATATCAAGGAGGCCATTGGAAGGGAGGAGAAATTGGGGACGAACTTGTAATATTAGAACACCAGCATCTTCACTGCTATCCTCAATAATCTGGGATTCCTCTGCTCGTGTCTCCAAGCAGGTAGCATAGTCCTCAATTAGAGGAAGAGCAGCATTGGTTTTCAAGAGCAATTGAACAAGACCAACCATCCGAGAACTGTTATTAGATAAGAAAATCTGTTAAGTGCTTGGGACAGAAATGTTTTAACCAAGAGGTACAGTAGACCAAGGCATCAGAATATAGCAATTTTGGATACCTTAAAATACTCATAATCTTGATAGAGCATTGTTGAATTTGTCGATGAAAATCATATCTGACATACTCTAACAAGGACACAATTTGATTATGGTCTTGAGAGAGTACAATATCCAAAGGCTGCATTAGAAACAAGCACAAACAAGATAAGTTATTGAAGGTTTCAAGTCTACTTAATGCAAGTTTGTACTCATAGAACAAGCATCCAGCTTGTCAAATACAATGCACAACCACAAATGAATATCATTATGCTCAATGGACAAGCAGTAGCCATGGACATCTTATATTATAAAACCAGGACAGATAAGAACAATCTTAATACGTGAAAATTTATCTTCCATACCTGATATAGAGGACGCCAGAAGTCAGAAACAACAATATCTTTCTCCAAAATGAGAATAATAACTTCCAGAGAGAGGAGAACAGCTCTTTCAAGCAGTTGCCCATAAATTTGATTTGTACGTTCAGCAATTAAGGAATTGACTCCAGGCAAAAGAATACCCATAATGTTTCGGAACACTGTTTTCCCACTCATAAAATCCTGAAATAATATTAGGAATACCAGTTACAAAGTATTGCACATCTGCACAAGTTCATGGCCTAAAAATAAAAAATCAGATGATCAAAAGCAAAGGAGTGACATCATATTGCAGATCATACTTTCCTCAATCATAGAATCCTCCAAGAATTTAGGAATAAAATACATTGCACATTGATAAGTTCATGACCCATCCATAAAAGACAAGATTATCTGAAAGTCAAGGGATGTAAATTCACATGAGAAAATTTCATGATGTGGAAAGCAATAATTGAGTTTAGATTGCCCAAAACGAGAATAACTAGAATTTTACCCATCAAAGACCATCATTGACAAGAAGAAAATCACGAACAAAATAAATAAATAAAATAAATTTCACACGAAGGAACATGTTTCCGAAAATAAAATATCTAAGCCACCAACAGAAATTTATGAATCTACCACAGCAAAGACTGAAAGTTATTTCTTTTGGATGTTCAGGAGGCAGAAGGAGAAAAAGTCAAGAAAGGAAAAGGTGGTTTGTCTCAAGTAAGTAGATAGATATACAAGAGTCTCATGTGAATAAAAACAGAAGACTCCAACAACTGTTTAGTTGTCACAACACGTAAAGTACAAGCAACAAAAGAAAAATGACAATGGGGGACAAGCAGCAACAAGAACAAGCAGTACTTTCATCAATTCCAGGACTGGAAGCTGCATCTCAAGCGGAAGAGATTGCCCCATCAGTGACTGTTGAGATGCATTAATGCTGTCAACATCCTCATCCTTAACATCATACATGCTTAGTATCCTACATATAATATAGTATTTGCAGTTAATTTTGAACTATCCATGGAGAAACGAAAGGAAGATCTGGTATGACATACTGGATATAATCAGATAGGTAAAAGAGATAAAAAACAAACTCCACTCACATCTGGAAGTGTTGAAGACAAGCAACAACCAATTGCCATTTCTCGCAGGGATCAGAGTAGGCTCTTTGTGGGAATGGTCCAAAAACATCATCACATATGAACCGGAAGATGCCAACGAATCTGCTAAATATCACCCAACTTATGAGAAATCTATATCACTTTGTTAAGTAAGAAAAAAGAATCATTAAGCTTTCATATCAAAATACCTACGCCCTCGATCACTCACATCCCTTTCCTCAGCAATAAGCGAATTTAGCAGGTTAATGAATGATATGGCAGAAGGATACTGCTCCCTCCTTGCTTCTATCTCATTTAACTCAAATCGCATGTCATATACCTTCAATGTGAAATGGGTGAAACATGACAGAAGTGTTTCAAACAAGAGCATACCAACAACTAAAAGTATTTAACTGCACACATTGCACTTATGGATACCAATATGGTGTAAGCCTCCAAAATAATACTTCAAAGCAAAATAGTGAACTCACAAGACAACGAGAGAGACAGAGAAGACTGTTGACAAGCAAACAAAAACCTCTTCTGCAGTTAAGGTTCTCAGTACCATAATGTTGTGGCAAAAGAAAAATATCCCTTGTCTAGAGAGGTCAAACACATCATTTAGTAAGGTTTTCTTTGAATGCCAGAACTATATTTTTCAATCATGAATTCCAAAATCTTTGATGCAATAATTGTTTTCTTATGTCAAACATAACTACATCTAACAGTGATGCACTTCAGGTAGAATATAGATATATATATATATACACACACACAACACGGCACACAGAACATAAATACATCTAACATATTGATCCATTTCAGGTAGAATATAGATATATATATACACACACACAACACGACACACAGAAAAGTATCAAGAAAATGCATAAAGTATTAGATGTTAAGTCATTGTCATAAGAAGAAACAATGAAGCTCAGAAGCTAAGTATTTCATTCAGTAAACTGATACTCTTAATTTTAAGTAATCCTGTGAAGCATAAGCTACCCCAAATGCAATACATATTACATACCTGTGTGGATACTGGTTGAGCATTGCTTCCAACATGAGGACCAATTACAACAGGTAGATCATATTGCTCTAAATAAGTCCAAATTGTATCTTTTAAAACTGGAGAAACTTTCACAAAAGTAGCAATGGTATTACGCAGTGCACCCTATTTTAAACATAAGTTCAAGGAGTAGTCAGAAACACAACTCATTACTCTAGTACAAAGTGGATATAAAATACAAGGAAAAATAGTGTCAACAATGAAAGAAAAAGTTGATCTTCACAACCTTGAGATACGGAGGCACATTTTCATAACTAAGTAGCTTGAACAATGGCTCAATATCAGCAAACCAGTTCTTCCTTTCTACTGGATTACCATTTTCAACAACCTAGGAGAAAAGATGCAAAATTGTTAAACTCTTTTATACCTTCATGCTTTGTATAATCATAGCAAGTCATAAGTTACAGAACAAACCTCTATTAGGCCCAAAAAAACGAAAAAGAAAATCACACATACT
>JAWZTD010000082.1:9336844-9347905 GCA_035221335.1 Echites panduratus
GAGAGCTTTGGCGTCGCCTTCCGGAAACTCAGGTAATAACGATCCAGGATTCTGAAGAGACTGCTTGAACTTTTCCTCATATATTGACAAACAATCAAACAAAGTGCTCCACCCAATGGAGCGGAATGCTTTTCCTTGAAGTAACCCAAAAATTTTTGAAGCACCCTCTGGACCAGAAGCCTGAACAAAAGTAGCAATTTGCAAACTTGAGAAACTAACTTCACCATGATAAAAAATACAGATAATTTTACAGGCCATATGGAAATCTGATTACATCCATACCAAGGTACTTAGCATTTTCAAGAATGCCACTAGTGTCTGAAAATTGGTATGATCCTCTCCCGCAAAGTTCACAAATGTCCACAAGACATCATTTCCTGACAGCAACTCAGGTTCCTTCTAATGAAAGATAGAACAAAGACATGGTAAAACAAGAATAGAAAAGCATTAAATTCCTTCTCAGACCAAAACAAAGACAGTTTTAGCACATTTTAACATTCTGAAAAACACATGTATGTATAATCAGGACAGCATATTTCTACTGCCTTTGTTGCATTTTACTCTTGAAAGGGAAAGGAGCACTCATTCCCAGTTATCCTTCGTTGGAGGAACTTTCTGATTCAAGGGAAAGAGGTTAACATGAACTAGAAGTGTCACAATAAGCTGTTAGTTGATATACTTGTTCATTAGTCTACCAATGTCAACAAATGAGGATAAAACATGGAACGTTACAAGGGGATGGTCGAGAGCAGGTTGCTAACCTTCTAATTCGAGTGGAATCTTAAATAAGATCATGGCTTCGCAAAATCACAAGAAACCCATAAGGCATCACATTCACCTAGGTAGTCAAACTTGAGCAGAAATTTATGTTTCAAGTTGGATTCGCCAAAACATGCCCAGCAAACAAACACCAAGGCACATCTATCATTTGAACTTTAACCCCCATGAAAAAGGAACGGAAACAAAAAAGGTTATATTCATATCAGAATTTCTAACCAGTTGCTCCAGACATAAGCAAGTGGATGAAACTAGAACTTCACCAATTTGTAGCCTAAAACAGAACACTGAAACTAGATTGTTTTCGGTACCTAGTACCTTTTTCTTTTCTCCTCAGCAGGCAATATTACCAGAGTCATCTTCCCCCTGCCAGAGAAAATTTCTTCCTAATCATCTGATCCCAAAAAAAAAAAAAAAAAACCCCTATAAAGAATCTGCTAATTTTTATTAAATGTTATTAACGACCCACATGCACTAAAAGAAGCCAATAATCAAACTTTGTGCATTTTCTCTTCCTTCGTCAATGTGCTCTCCTCTCATCAAAAGTATCCCAACAGCCACCGCCACCATTACTAAACAGAAATCCATACTGAATAAAGTCTGAGATTACTAAGCATCAAAATATGGATCTACATGTGCCATCCTCTAGGAATATGAACTTTCTTAATTTTGAGATTGGAAGGGAAGAAATGCATCATCACATTGCTTATTGAATTTACGACGAAAACTCCAAAATGAATCTCCAGATACATGTAAATATTCATCCATCTATAAAGCAATATCTTTAGAAACAGATGCATCAAAATACAAACTAATGATATTAAAATTGTAAAAACCTGAGAAGGGAATAAAAAAAATGAAAAACAGAAAATATACCTCATAGATCTCACTAAGAAACTCTAATAAAGAGATAAAAGATTGAGGCAATTTTCCAGTAGCTTGTTGAGAATCTGAACCACCATCCACCATATGATTGTGTGATGCAGTCTGGCGGTATGGACTAAGTGTAGTCATTGCCTTTTCTTTGGCTTCTTTAACCTGTCCAACAGCATGAAAAAATGAAAAGCTGATAATCATATATAATGAAAAGAGTTCATTGGACAAAGACTACTTTCATTAACAAACCGGGGCGGGATACAAACTACAGCATTCATTATATTGAATACACACGATAGAGAGCAACTAGAGTAGCACTATTGGAAGCCAAAAAAAAAAAACAGAATAGAAACGCCAAACAAAGAGATGGAAATTAACCACCTGTACCACTCATTTCAACATGTTGAAATACCAATAAAAAGCATAACTCAAACTTTTCTTTTACATATAATATACATATATACAGTTCAACAGAAACATCATCATCTGCAGCTACAACCTCTTAATATAGTTTGAGCAAGAACCTCTACCTCACACTAGATGTCCTACCACAGTTCTTAAAAGAATTACTGTAACTATTGCATCAAAATTTGAGCAATTTAAGGTTTGACCAACCCATTTAAGTAGTAAAATTCATAAATATTGTTCACAACTTCTGGTCAATTCAATGAATTAAGGCAAATTAAAATGAAGAAAAGGAAATGAAAATGCATGATAATAAAAGCCAGTAAAATAAGACTGCTCTCCATCCATTTGATTAGACCAATTATTTCTAAAACAAGTAACTTCTCCAAATAAAAGTTCTTATTTTAATACATTTTAACTTTTAATCTCAAGAAGCAAGCACCCAAAGAGTTGACGCTAGAACATACCAATAGATGATGTTAACTTACCTTCTCTCTAGCAAGTGGGTGGGAGAGAAAGCAAGTAATCAGTTTGTGAAGATAAGCATTATACATGTAGATCATATCCTCGTCATCATTCTGCAAAAGTAACCAAAGAATAACTGAAGCATGTTGGTAGGTCGTCACAGGTGCAACTTCAGCAATCCAAAGGTAAGCATAATCATGTAACATACACCATGAAAAACAAAAACATAACAAAACAAGAGAGCGAGAGCACCAGAAAAAACAAAAAACCAATAAGTATAAAGGTAACCGCAAACCCCTGACTAATATGGAAACAAATCAGCATGACAAACATGTCAATTTGTCCTTTAATTCACAATAAAATTTTACAAAAGTTCAGCATAATTATCTCCAAACCAAAAGTTCACCAAACAGAATGACATGACTAAATGGTAGTAACCAACAGCTAATATGAGATGACAGAAGTTTTAAGACTTGCACAAAACCCGTTTGTCTTGAATGCAGAAAAGAAAGCTCCAGTAAAACACAATAGTATACTTGAGCACAAACAAAAACTGCGAAATATCCAAAGAAAGATGCAGGCCCAGAGAACACAGCATTCCAAAGCCACTAATCTATAAAGAAACAAGGGGATCCAACAAATTCCATTATGCAAAAGTACCGGGCTCTCAAAGCAGGAACTTGAAATGTCAATTAAGATGCTAAAAAAGCTATTCTTTGATTCTTTTAAATGTTAGAAGAGGAGAAAAGTTAACCTGATAAGCTGCAGTACGAAGAATCTTATCCAACCAAAACTGGAAAACATTGTTGGAGAAAATGATATCCAAGCATGAACAAATGTATTGCATATCATTGGATGAAGCACCAGGTACCATCTCCTTTACATCAACTTCATCTTGTGTTAGCATTAAATGCACTAACCATGCATGCCTCACACAATCAACAAAGCCCTCAAAGGTTGGATCATTTCCAGCAGTCATTACCTAACAGAAAGGTTAATGAGGAAAGCAACAGGTAACCGCTACAGAAAAAAGAGGAATTACTTTTCATCTTACAGTTTGGTGGAAATCATGCCTAAATGACGCATCACTAGAGAGAACTGAAACTTTATCAGGTAGAGCACTCAATGCGTCAGAAATAAGAGCAATCACAACAGCAAAAAGAAGACTATATATGACCTGCAGAAAAAAAATGTTCATCTGTAACATGTGCCAAAAATAGCAGGTGAATAAGAACAATAACAGGAATATAGATATAGAATCATAGCAGGTACAGTATACTAGAAAAACATAAAATATCAGTTAGTGCTATAGATTTAGAAATTAGTGCACAAATTCATAGTATGAAATAACTGTACTATTATTATACATGAGTAAGGCCACACCAGATGTGAAGATAGACTACTGCACAGGTGTAAAAGAAAATATGACATAGTCTTAACAATGATTTTAACTTTTTCTTCATGTATTTTTTTGGCAAAACCAACAAGACTTCTTATGGTCATTTAGGATACTTATGATACTTTATGGGAAAATTATATTTTATATCAGAAAAATGAACATTTCATTTTGGAGAACCCAAAAGAATGTGTGGATAACCAACCATAGACAGAGGGTGTAACCAATAAGAAATAAAGTAGGGTGACTGCACTAATGGTCACAAATGAAGGCCCTAGAATAACTAACACAATATTTAATGCAAAAGTTTACTTCTATATATTATATTAAATTGTAGGCCAGAATGATGATACAGGTATCAGTTCTCTCTGTAACTAAATTGTCCTAAGAAAATAGTTCACCAAATTTAGATATATGAAGGAAAAGAATAGAGGCAGAGCATGAAACCTATTGATCAGAATTTTAACATATCCACAAAGAATTGGTGCAAAAAGCCACTCCCTGGATTTACTTTTTACTGTTTTTGTAACTTGTATGAAACAAATAAATGTCAGACTACAAAATTGAACAATCTTAGAAAATAGATATTTGTGCATATTACAGACCTGATGCTTCAAAATATCAGTGCAACCATTAAATTCCTCAATGCTGTCTTTTAAAGCAGAAAAGATGTCTTTCATATCTTTGTGGCCTGCAAAGAGCAACTCCCAATGACTAAAATTCTTCAAAGAATTCTTCAAAGCCATAGTAACCATTTCAAAAATTATTAATTAAGAAGAAAGACAGCAAAATTTAGCTATTGATGCAGTCCCGAAGACAAGTACTATAAGCCACCATAAATCTACCCACAAAAAACAAGAAAGAATTTAAGTGCATCTGGAGGTAATGCAGTAGACAAACAAGAAGAAAATAATAACTAGAAGATAAACGTGAGATGCAGGACATGGCAGTTAACACAATTTGACAAAACTGAAAATCCTCAGCCAGTGGCAGTTTAAGACATCATATCACCAAGTTGACATGATTCATCTAGGAAGAGGAGGAAAAGGAGGAGCTCATTTTCAAAGGACCGAATTTACTTCCACTGTCATTAAAATCCATGTTTCAACAATAACTGGAAAAATACATAATTGCAAATGGTAAACAGAGTACATGGCTGGACAAATCTAATACCTGAGTTCCAGCATTGGATAAGAGGAAGGCCAGTATAAGAAGACAATAGGAATTAAAAATATTTTCAGGATTAAATAAATTCTAATTCAAATGGACCAGATCAACGGAAAAAGCAACTACTTTCTATGGCAAAAGTGCCAAAATCAAACTCCTGAAATTACATAGTAGGTAAGAGTGACAATCAGAAATATAGGATATTGAATAGGAACTTGTGATATTGATGCTTTGCTATAGAAGAATACCAGTAGATGAACCACAGAACTACATAAACTACCAAAACAAAGGCAAGGGAAACCCAATCTTAATTCAAAATGCTCCAACAAAGGAAACTCCCTTTATGATTCATGGAATCAAATGGTAACACTACATGCAACAACATAAAATTATGATTCAGATAGGCATTCTATAGCCTCGTGGACAACAGAACTGATATTGTATGCACTAACATCAAATTGTGATTCAGCTATGAGAATCTAGATGTATAAGTGGAAATCGAAATTTGTAGCCACTGTGGCCACAAATTCAAGAATTTCAGCATTTTTTGTTGAAACTTTATTGCAAAGCTTGAGAGACATTATCAAAGAAAAAAAAAAGTCCCACTATATACAACCTGTCCGCAAAACCAGAACAGAAAGAACAAGACAATGACCAAGTATGAGTCTTTCCCTAGAAACAACAGCTCGTCGTTCCACCAGAGCACCCCTTGAGTCAATGATGTAGCTTTCAGAATTTGGTCCGCCCATACCAGCAGGTTCTTCTCTATTTAATTCCTACAGAAATAGAGGACAAGAAGACTATGATGGACTTGGCACTAACAAGAATGCAAGGATCTTATATATCAACAACGTCAAGATAGATTAGACATTTTAATATAACTTTTTTCCATAACAGGTTATTAATCATCTTTGCACAGTTGGTACATTTCTGTGTGGTGGTTCAGGACATTCCAATCCCTCTGGCAAATTCAGTAATGTGAGAAGAAAGTTACCAGAAGATATAGCAAAAAAAACTTCATAGTTTGTAATTTTTGGGGACAAATGAGAATTTGAAACGAGAAGAGATTTTATTTGATTGCCAAATGAAAATACATTCCGTCTAAATACCTTTATAAGTGAGATGAACCGCTGTCTAATTCCAGCACCAATTAGATCCTCTAAGTATCTTTGGATGTCTGCCAGAAGATCTGTTTCAAGTCCCTGGTCAAGAACAACAGCCTGCAAAAGGAAGGAAAGTGAAAGAGAGAAAGAACGAATGAATGAATAAGACCAATAAGCTCCAGTACGATCAAGAACACACAGTAAAACAAGTTAAAAACTACAATCAATCTAATCAAATCAAGCAAAAGAAGTTCCAGTACCCGTAACAGTGTATAAAGTGCTGTCATCAGATCTCTTCTTTCTGTATACCAGAGACCTGCTGCAAGCCGTAAAATTTCTGAAGGATCTCTTCCCAATAAGCTCCACTGAATTATGATAAATTATTAGCTAAATGTGAGTAACAACACTTTAGTATCTTTTAAATGGCTACTGCTTATAATCTAAAAGAGTATGACAAGAAAACTAGCATACCTAATTCATTTAGTTGCTATAGACATGAAAGCCATGTAAATATAAAGAAGTGAATAACAAGGCAAAAAGTTTACCTCTTGATTGACAGAAACAAGCAAACGAACACAGTCAATTTCATTAAGATGAAGATCATCACTCAGTTTCAGAGCCTGAAATTCCAACATGCTTGAAACCAGTAAATAAAAGGCTTGTAAAATCAAATCTAACCCATTACAAGAAGATTAAATCAATAGAAATGATAACACATATTTGGTTAAAATCCATAATAGACAGTAACAAACAGAAAAACAAATCAATGCAAAACCAATCATTTCCAATAACAAACAAAACATACTACTAGAGCATAAAGAACAAGCAAAGTCATTTATCTTCATCTTTTAAAATAGCAGTTATGTATTTACAGCAAAGCATGTAGGACTAACTTCCTCGGCCTTCTTATCCTATTTACCAAATATCATGCACATTTTGAACAGCAACATCCCTCTAGTAATAGTTTTAACCACACACCTCCCAACATGAACAGGTGCTCATAGCTTATTCATTACTCTTCTCAACGTTTCTTCCTACTACTTTTGTGTTGCAATTCCTACCATATCTAATGTCAGCATTTTATAATATGAAAGATTTTTATGTTTCCAATTTTCTGGGACAAAAACTTGATGGATATAGCAGAAATAACATTTATGAATAATCCAACTACAACATATGACCAAAACTTTAAATTCAGAATCAAGATTTAAAATACCTGAGAGAAAGTATGACACAACATAATGCATATATGCTGGGAAAAATTGCCCAATAAACGTACAAAGAGAAATTAGAATTCAATAGCATGGAAAAGGGACCAAAAAAGAGTAGCACGTCTGAATAAAACCTATAACAAGAGGATGCTGTTCATGGTGCAACTTTCACATACAATTGTGAAACAGCAACCGTACAGGTTTCCAATTCTATACATAACACTTCTTTTTTCTATCCAAACCAATCACATTATCATTGAAAAGTGCTGCTGATTCATCCTGTATGCTATCACAAGGGCAGGCAAAATATTGTAGGCAAGAGTGCTGTCACCCAAAGCACAAGTCCGTTCAAACAAAGCATTAAAAAAGGTTTTATATTCTGTTGTCTACTTCATTGACAAACAATAAAAGTTCTGAACTGGAGAGTAAAAAATGGACATTAAAAAGAGGGGGAAAAAAGAAAAAAGGCATTAGAAAAATAGGATGTAAATCTGAAAAAAATAGAAAGAAATGAAAACTGACAATTTGAACATCCTGATCATCAAGAGTGATTGGCACAGAATCCGGAAGTCTCACTTCCTTGGATTGTACTTGGGCTCGGTCTGATGGTTTTGGAGGCTGCAAGTAACAACGACAGAGAAAATTATGAAACTAAAACAACTCTTTTCCTATATAAAGAGAAGTGAACAAAAAGAAAACGAGGTCGGTTCAGAAACAGAATTCAATAAAAGGCATATCGATAAAAAAACACTTTTGAACCAGGCCACCAGGAGTGAAATCAGCAAGAATTGGATATGCGAGTAATATAATCAACAATTTTGTGCTGTCTAGAATAGTCTTTCTTCGCTTACAGGATATGAAAGGAGGGAACGAAGAGAAGGAAGGGATTGACGAATGGCGTGGATGAGCTCTATCCTCTGGGATGGCGTTGGAGGTGTTGGACTGAGCAGCGAAGCTTCCATTATGGCTAAGAACTGCTTTGGAGACACCATTGTTCTTGCTAGAAGGAAATTCTACTATCTTCTATCAGAGAAATAGAAAAATACACATAGAAAACAAGTCTGAATCACTCAGATGGGAATAAAAGTACAGACAAATTTTAGAGAGAGAAGAGAGGAAGAGAGGGCGGGAAAAGCCCTAATTGAGGGTTTTAGGAAACAGGAGTACGGTGGAAGTGTGCTGAACCGACCGTTAGACGCGGGTTGAGTCGGTCTTTCTGTTCTGCTGGGTGCGCACCGCAGAAGCATGGATCGTTTGCTTAGTGAGCTGTCTTAGAATAAGATGACCGTTGGACTTTAGAAGAACGGGCTGTTTCAGGGTTGTAAATGGATGTACTTTGGATGATTTTTTTACTGGGCTTACCTGTATTTGAGATCGAAATCTTATTTCTTAATGGGCTTTAGAATTCGAGATAACTAGCCCCATGCCTCAGTCCAGAGAATGGATGAGAGACAACTTATAGAAAATCTCCGCACCTTTAGTCCTTAACTAGGTTGATATCACGGCATAATGCGGTCGGAGGTGCCCATATTGTAAAATTTTGACTTAAAAAAATATATAATTTTGATGCCAAAAATTGGAAATGAAACTTTTTAAATTTAATTTGTACATATGAATATAAAAGGAATATTGTCATAATAATATTAGAGAGTATTACAAGAGGAAATAACAAAGATTGAAAGATTTTTCAAGTCAATGTCTTGAAATCATATTATACAACCTTGACCTATTATATATTATTGTTCAAAAATTGTTAATGGTAAAACAGATTTCCTAATATATGGAGGAAATAAATGGTTTTACTAATTTTTAAAAATTTTGTTCATTGTCTCTAGGCACAAAAATTGCAAAATAGTTCCTTAAAAATCGTACTTTTAAAAGTAAAAAATGCTTTTTTTTAAGAACAAAATATCAAATGAACAAAACTAATCACTCCCCACCCAACCCAACCCCACCACCACTCCACCCCACCCCCACAAAACCCCACGATAAGCTCAACCCATTGTCTCCCGAATCAATCCAAACTGCCTTTTTTTTCCTTAACAAAAGAGTAATTTAATCTCATAAGATTTAATTATTTGTATTAAACATTGTGTACATGGATCTGAAATATTTTTTTATTATGTCTACTCCAACCAAAATTTTATTATTTTATCTATAACTTTTTTATTTCATAGTGTCCATCCCCATAGGGGACAATAACAAAAAACTCGAGGCAATGGCTTTGGTGTCACATTACTTTGTTTTTCTTAGAGAATGTGCCACATTTTATGATGTCATAACTGTATCATTGGAATGTAACAAAAAAAACTAAAGAAGAAAAAGGTCACAAGCCAATTTTATTTTGTTAACATAAAGCTATTTTTAAAACTAAAAGAACACTCTTACAATGAAAATAATAAATTTAGCATACATTATATACCCACTTTTTTCATTAGGTGCTCCTCACAAATTTAGATTCATTCTTAAAAACAAAAAGAAGTGAACATCAACTTAGAGAAATTGGACTAATATGGAGAAGATGGGGACCCATCTTCACTTCCTGATACATATACGCAAAGACTAATCCCAAGAGACGAATTAGGAACATGATGATGAAAAGTATATGATACATCATGATGAAAAAAAAAGCAAAAGTATTTTTTTTCAACTTTTAAAGATTGAAAAGAAAGATTAAAAAAAATCTAGATATTAGAGAGATGGTCTAGCACAGAGATTTCTTCTTCAACTTCACCGACCTCAAGAGAAAAGATGGAGATTTCTGAAACTACATGGAGAATATGATTTGATTGAGGAGGAAGACAACATCTTGTTGTGGCAAAAAAAAAAGAAAAAGAAAACTACACAGGTATTAGTCCTCCCACCCATCATCTCTTTCCCGAAGCACAAACACTTGGTAATGCCATTAACCACCGTCTGACTGATAAACAGTAACTCAAACGCCGACAACTCATATGCCGTGGAAGCATCTAAACCATAAATATAGTATGTTAGTTCGTCTTAATTATCAGGTATCACTTTAATCTTCAAGAACATCTAAGAAAGAAATCGCACTTATCAGGTATCACCTTAACCTTCAAGAAAGAAGAAGAATAAAGCAACAATTTTGATCTCTACAAAATGGAGTAAAAATGTATCGTACTATGCCGTTGTTGGCACCTACAGCAAGAATAACTCTCATTTATTCTTCATCTTCGTTGTTTTTTTTTCTATCTTTCACTCCCAAATAATTTTATATAAAAAAATAAAAAAACATTAAGAAAGATCAATTTTTTTCTGTATAATGCACTTGGCTAGAAATAAAAAGATGATATATAATAATAGGTAGAAAAAAAAAGGGAGACATCATGATGACAATAAAAAAAGATAAAGTAAAAAGTTTTGTTTTTACTTTTCATCAATATTGAATATTGAAAAGAAAGAAAGAAAAAAAAAGGAAGAAGAAAATGATATATTTAATTTTGACAAGATGAAACACATATCTCGATTTACATTTTTCATAAGAAGATCAGGCCTTTTGAATTGGGATTCAACATTTTTAAGAATAGTTAGAGATTTTATGATATTTATTTCTTGTGTTATTTTTCTGTCATTTTGTTCCCCACTTCTTTATTGGGTTGGTTTGTTTGTTTATATATAATACAAAAATACATGTGTATAT
>JAWZTD010000082.1:9357463-9372379 GCA_035221335.1 Echites panduratus
CAATTAACCCGAACGTTAGCTTCTCTGTACTCTAAAAACATGCGAAATCAATTATATTCATTTTCTCTCTAAAGTTTTACACTTGTTTCTATCTTTCCTTGAAAGTTTGAGATCTTAGAACCAAAATTCATTATTTAGCAAAAAAGAAACATCAAGAGCAACAATGGCCATGGCACAGACTAAGGCTTAAGCCACAACACTCAACTTGCCAAGCAACTCAAATTCTTACAGAACGTCCACGTTGTTAAAGCCAATGCAAGAAAGAAACTCTATTTTAATTTACAATTTTTATATTATTCTAGATATAATTTGATACTTTCCAAGTCTCATATTCTGGATAATTGAGGAACTTTTTTCATAGTTTGACTAAAATAGTTAATATCAACATTATTGAGAAAGATTCTATTCTAACTCTAATCAAAATTAAATGTTAAATTTTTATTATTTTTTTTGGAAAAAAGTGTTTAGGGTATAAATGTAAAAGTTAAAATTTTGAAGGCTATAAGGAAGACATAACAAATTTTAAGGACTAATTTGTTTAACATACAGAAATATTGAAAAAAATAAGACACCAAAATGAAGAATAATACTTTCGTTTCTGAGTTTTGTGGGAGCTAAGCAAGGTACTTCTATGCTAGCATCACTTCAGAACCCAACTGCCTTTTTTCTGATTCTCTTATGATTGTTTCCCGCCAACTAAAACTCAGTAGCCTCCAAGGAAAACACAACCAACGGCTAAGAACTTTCAGAATATTCCACTCCTGTCACCATGAACACCATGTGTTTGACAAAACTCCTAAACCAAAGCTTAACTTCATTCACAGTTCGATGCTCGATCATGTACACAGACAAGACCATTTTAAGGCCCTTGCTATTTTCAAGAGCCGGCTACAAACGGGTCTTTCAGAAATTGATGAAGTTGCAGTTGCAATTGCCATCAAGGCTTGTCGGGGTGTCCCAAAACTCGGGTCTCAAATCCATGGTTTTGCTACAATCACGGGCCTGGGTTCTTTTATAACTGTCTCGAATTCTCTGATGAACATGTACGCTAAATCAGGGTATTTTGATCTTTCCTTGCGTATCTTCGATACGTTGGAAAAACCAGATACGGTCTCTTACAATACTGTGCTTTCGGGTTTTGAAGACGGCGAGGATGCATTGAGTTTTGGTTGTCGATTGCATTCTGAAGGAATTGTTTTTGATCCAGTGAGGTGCACTACCCTTTTGGCTCATTCTACCAATTACGAGGAGTTTCAGTTTGGCGTTCAATTGCATTGCCTTCTTTTGAAGTTTGGATTGGAGTGTGAATTATTTGTTGGTAATGCACTTGTAACTATGTATTCAAAGTGGGGTAAGATAATTGAAGCTGAAAGAGTGTTTTGTGAAATCCCCAGTAAAGATTTGGTATCTTGGAATGCTATGCTCTCAGGGTATGCCCAAGAGGGTAGCTATGGATGGGAGGCCATTTTGGGATTTATTTGGGTGGTTAGAGAGGGACTGAAACTCGATCATGTATCCTTTACCAGTGTGGTTTCGGCTTGTGGCCAGGAAAGAGAGTTGAATTTTGGAATGCAGATCCACAGTCAGGCTATTAAAACCGGATACGGGACACATGTTTCAGTTTGCAATGTTCTTATGTCAATGTATTCGAAGTGTGATATGATCAAAGAAGCAAAGTTAGTATTTGGGAGTATGATTGATCGTAATGTCATTTCTTGGACTACAATGCTATCTATGATTGAGGAGGATGCGATGTACTTCTTTAATGAAATGAGAAGAGATGCAGTTTATCCAAATGATGTTACATTTGTTGGATTGATTCATGCCATAACAACGAATAATATGGTTCAAGAAGGTTTGATGATTCATGGATTCTGTACAAAGGCAAACTTTTTGTCCAAGTTAAATGTGGCTAATTGCTTCATTACCATGTATGCGAAGTTCGAATCCATGAGAGAGACAATAAAGATTTTTGAGGAGCTTGCATATAGGGAAATTGTGTCATGGAATGCTTTGATATCTGGATATGCACAAAATGGAATGTATCAAGAAGCTCTAGAGACATTTTTTTCAGCTTTCCAGGTGTCACATCCAAATGAATATAGTTTTGGTAGTGTCTTAAATGCAATAGGCTTATCTGAATCAATTCCTTTGCATCAAGGCCAATTGTGCCACAGTTACTTAATGAAGCTTGGATTGAACTATAATCCAATTGTTTTGGGATCTCTTCTTGATATGTATGCCAAGCGTGGGAGCATTTCTGAAGCAAAGGAAGTTTTTAATGAGGCAGATGAAAGAAGCCAGGTGGCTTGGACAGCTATAATATCAGCATACTCCAGGCATGGGGACTATGAATCTGTAATGACCTTATTTGAGGAAATGAAGAAGAATGGTGTGGAGCCTGACTCAATCACATTCCTTTCTGTGCTGACAGCTTGTGGTCGGAAAGGGATAGTTGATTTGGGAATTCAGGTTTTCAATTCAATGATCAAAGACCATTCAGTTGAACCATCTTCAGAACATTATTCATGTATGGTGGATATGTTGGGAAGAGCAGGAAGACTGAAGGAGGCTGAAGATTTTGTAGGCCACATTCCAGGAGGGCCAGGATTATCAGTGTTGCAAAGCTTGCTTGGAGCTTGTAGGATCTATGGCAATGTAGATATTGCTACGAGGGTAGCAGAACTTTTAATTGAAATGAAACCCGAGGAATCAGGTTCCTATGTGTTGATGTCAAACTTGTTTGCAGAGAAGGGACTCTGGGAAAAGGTGGCACTGATAAGAAAAGGAATGAGAGATAGAGGAATAAAGAAGGAAATAGGATTTAGCTGGGTTGATGTTGGGAAAACTGATGATTCTCCGTTTTTGCATGGATTCTCATCTGAAGACAAGTCTCACCCAAAGACTGAGGAGATATATGAGATGGCAGAATATCTAGGTTCAGAAATGAAATATATGGAGAAAGAGAATGAAATAGGGTATGTACCATTTACCATTTGATTAACGACATTTCCAATTCTTTGAGCCTTCAAACAGAAAGGCATCATTCAAACCTTTTCATTGATTATCTTTTAGGGCCTCAGAACAGTTTTTGCCACCCAAAAGTTTTACTGTGCTTGACACTTTCAATGCAGAAAATTCAATGAGATTTTACACCACTAAATATATAGCAATTATCAAAAATTAAACGTAGATGCACTTGTCTCTCTTTCCACCCAAACCTTTTGCAGCAAATAAAACTCTATATCCCTAACCTGCTGCTCCTTCCCCACCTCACTCTGTCTAGCAACACAGCAGTAGAATCTATTCCTTCCCAGGAAAAGCTTGTGTATAACGAATTTGCGGTTAAGATGATGATTTTGTTCAAGAATCTGTTTCAGTGGCTGCTTACCAGTGGAAGAATTTAGCCAATGAACTTTTCCAGATGGCAAGGCTCCATCCCATCTGATCATTTCTCATGACGATGTTCATATCCGTATTTCAGAATATACCCGAATCAATAAAGTGAATAATAGAGTTCCTGTTGTGAATCCACCATAAGATTTAGAAAGCAGTAATGTATTACAATTGTGCAAACACACACAAAAATGAAGATTCGCCTCAAAAAACTGTGCTAGTTAACTGAGATTGCACAGGCATACACCTGGAGAGAGTCACTGAACATAATGTATCGGAACGTTAACAATTTTTACACAAGGGATGTCTCCAATCATGGACCAATAGTCCCCTTTATTCTTCAAACACCTTTTCTCCAGAAGTGGACAGTTTTCTATTCTCAAGCTCCGGATCAGGTCAGGCAGGTCTTGAGCAGGCCAAGAGTGGAGTTGTGGGCAGTCCTTGATGCGTAAAGGACATAGAGATGTTAGCTTCTCCAGACCCTTGGATAGAAAGATTCAAGATTTGGTAGGCCACCAAGATAAAGCCCATTCAAATTGGGAGGAAGTAGACATTCCTCAGCTACATCATGGGAAAAGGAAAGAAGTTTTGGATATGTATTTCCCCATATCCTGAGATTGTGAAGAGAAGTGCATTTGAGGCTCCATTCTGAGAGGGGCTTTAAGTTTCCACAGTAGGAAATTTACAAAGAAATCAAATTAGGAGGAAGCTCTGCCTGAGAAAAAGACCCGATTTTTGGACGATCATATACTATTAGTATTTCAATGCAAGAAAATGTTTCCATTTGATTTGGCAAGGATTTTAGGTTTTTACAGTCCCCAATGAAAAGAGCTTCCAGTTTTGGAATTGGCAAACCACCTTCAGGAAAAGGTTCCAGGGAATCACATCCATTTAACAGCACAAAAGAAAGATTCCTGAAATGAACTGATCCAAGTAAATCTCTCACATCCAAATTTGGGCAATAGGAGAACTCAAGGTGTTCCAAGTGTGGCACTGCTATCTTCCGGCATTGTCCTTGAAATTAAACCTGTATCCATGTAGTCCTTAACTTTCAGATGTCCGAGAGCAGTGGTCAAGTTATGCATTTCAGAGGAATTGAAGGATGAGCACCTTTCAACTATCAACTCTTCAAGATTGGCCATGCTGCTTGGTAGAATTTCTAGAGAGTCACAGATCCTACAACATGAAGATTTCTCAGAGTAAGTGAGCCACCAATCTCCTCCAGGGACATGATCTGTGGACTCATAATGATCTTTATTGACCTGAAACAGACAAGACCATGCATTCCCTCATCCCCATTCTTCCACAAGCTCACAAGTTCATAGCATCCATAAATGTCTAGAACTTCAAGGGCAACAGGGTACTGCAGAAGGGCTTTCAAAGAAGTACGGCCTCTAATATCTTCCAAGTGCAATTTTTTCGGGGAAGTTAGATTAGTTTGCCCATGCAGAATATGAATGTTACACTCTTGCAATTCTAATTCGGATAGTAATGGAAGATGCAGAGTTGCTACAGTATCCGAGTTGGAACCTCTACTGATATAGAGGTTTCGAAGCTGAGGAAATTGAGCAGCTACTCCAGAATGCATAGTTGCTACAGTCTCCAAGTAGGAACATCTACTAATATAGAGGTTTCGAAGCTGAGGAAATTAAGCTGCTACTCCACAATCAGTGGTTAAGCATGATCACTCTTCCCAATTTGGCATGTCCTCAAACCTTCTTAAGAGTTTCAAGTGATGAAAAACAAGAATCTGTGGACGAATGTTTCCATAGAATTCAGAACCCCAAGAACCTCAACCGATGCATACTTGGAATTGTCAAGACCTTAAGAGAGGGAACTTGTCCTACTGGTGGACAATGCTGTGTTCCCCACCCAACATGCAAATTTCACACCTCCATAAAAGTCAATGCTCAGAATTCTCAATTCTTTTGAAGGTTCAAGAGCATCAAGAACATCTTGCTCCAATTTCATCACGATAGTCATCAAAGTTCTTGCTCCATACAAGTTTGACTTTAAATTTGCACCTCTGGCATCTTCAGCTTTCACTAAATCTTGCAATTTATCAAAGCAAAGTGACTCTCGTAGAAGCAAGAGCTACCCCACTTCTCTTGGCATCAAACCACTACTTTTGCTCACAAGTAGTTTAGAGAGTGTCCGGAGATTTGTTAACTTCCCAATTCCTAAAGGCATCTCTTGTAATTGATAAGTGTTAGATGATGGAGATTAACTGAACTTTTTATGCCAGGGGGTAAGCTCACAAGTTTACGGCAATTTCGTACAGATAAAGTTTGCAGATTGTAGAGTGAACTTACTGATCCAGGCAAACACTTGAGCGAAGTCCCTGCAAGTTGAGGTATCTGCCATGTTTCAAGTTTCCAATGGAGTTAGGCAGCTGGTATATTGACTATCCAGTCATAGAAAGAACCTGCAAGCAGTCCAACTTTGGTATCACTTCAAATGTGAACTTATGGGATCAGAAGAATTCTTTCTCTTCCAGTGATTTGTCAATGAGCAAAGGTAAGAAAGTTCACAGACCTGGACAACGGAAGAGGAACTGAAAACTTGAGAAGATACTGTACTGATGGTGAGCATATGACATATGACAACCCCTGAAGAAGATCCTGTTTTCCAGATGATGGTCCAATTGATCCTCCAGCCTGAAATATATGTTTCCAGCCACATATTTGGCTAGATCACTAATAAGGTCGTGCCTCAAGAATCTTGATTTGTCAACAGCTGCAGATTGGAAAACAGAGCACAATAAGCAAAACACCTCTTCAATTGAGAAGGAAGATGAAGGTAACTTAAGTGCAAAGCTGGGAGCAGAAAGCTTATTCTTCTTTTCAACTTTATCTTTAAACTGAAAAACAAAAATAGAGAACTCTGGAAAAGGGAAAGGAACAAGAAAGGACAGGTCAAGGTTCTCTTCTCCAACTCTTCATGAGGATCCACAAATTTGGATCCCAAGAAGAGAACCCATCACACCAGCGAAAGTTCAAAGGAAGGAAACAAACGCCCAGACTAGGATTCTAGTGAAGCAAAAGCTGGGACCATCCGAGCATTACCTTTAGGTGCCAAAGATCTGAGAAAAATCCTCAACTTCAATAGAGGTCTCACTGAGGATGGACTCCCATCTGAAAACACTTGCAAAATCCAATGGTTGGAATAGTAGTTGCTCATTGAGCAAGAGAAGAGTCAGATGATAATGGATAGGGCTAAGCTAAATCAAAGAATGGCCGTGATAGGCCACACTTTTCCACCTCTAGTTCCGATCCCATCACCATCGGTGCACCCATCGAGAGATAATCTCTCAAAAGGAGAAACTTCCCATATAAGTTACGAGAATTGTGACTCATCAAATAAGGGCAACAAAAACCCTCCAAAAGTGAGTTGGGGGAATCTAGAAATCCCTCCAACCAAGATGTGAGCATCAAAAAGAAAGATTTTGAAAAATCTTACATCTCGTGTAATAAACGAGAAAGAACCCCAGAGAAGAGAAGGTATCGTAGTAGGTCAAGATCTCCTAAGAAGAGGCCAGTCACTAAATTTCCCTTCAAAGATGGATAAGGGAGGCTCCCCGAATCCTAGCTTCAAAATTCCCGCGCTGTCATTATACACTAGAAAAGGAAGGTCCCGAAACTATTTGTGCAGATATGAGCATGCAATGAGGGCCATAACTAGTGAAGTGCAAAGCCTTCGCCAACACTCTAATCGCCACAACATGGCTTACTAATCTGAAGCCAGGATCAATTAGCAGCTGAGCATTATTTGAAAAAGAATTCCTAGTAAGATTCGGTATCGCTGACACATTCACTAAAAAACAAGGAGACTTATTCAATGTCAAGCGGCACTAGGGGGGAGAACCTGAAAAGCTACATTCAAAAAATTCAAAAATAATCTACGATGACATAGATGGGGTAAGCATGGAGGTGGCATTGCACTCCTTCATACGTGGAACCACCTCAACTTATCTCAAGACTGAGTTCCACATCAATCTACCTAAGTCAGTTGCTGAGATGTTCAAGGCGGCAAGAAAGGTCGCCTCCTCCCAAGAAAAATTATCTTGCTACCCACAGAGAAGAAGGTAATCTCCCCCTGAAGGGAAACTAAAAAAGGAAAAAACTGGATAAGGAAAACCGAGACCTTCACTCCTTTAAACACTTCCATTGCCGATTTAATCTATGTATTGAAGGAAAGATTTGATGTAGATGATCCCAAACCCCTCAATCCCAATCGAGATAGAAGGGATTCAGGAAGGTATTATGCTTTCCATAGGGACTGTGGAACATAAGAGAGCCATAGAGAGATTGCTTAGAAGGGGACACTTGCAAGGGTATGAAGTTGATGCCCCAAGGGTAAATGATCTCACTGGCCACCAAAGAGATGAACGAGTGATTAACGTGGTTATGGAGCAAATTCCGTCAAACACCAGCTCCAAAAACAAGTTCACTCCTTAAATCAAATGTACTCAATGGGTGAAGTTATTAGGAAAGAAGAAGCAATTTCTTTCAAGAGTAGTGAACTATCGCCCACTCATGATGCAAGATCTCATCCTTTACGCATTGAAGCATCATTCAAGAAAAAAGACGCCATAACTTGGAAGATCAAGAGGATTTTGGTAGACACCGGGGCAAGAAGAGACATTCTCTACTACTCCTGATTTAAGGAAATGGGGATCTTTGATGCTCACCTCACCCCATACGAAGGGCCCTAGGAAGGGTTCACCAACCACCGGGTTTAGTTGAAGGGGAGCATCAACATCAAAGTTCGTCTGAGAGCTAGAGAGAACAACAAAACTAAGATGCTAAACTTCCTAGTACTTAAATTCTTCTTACAATGTCATCTTTAGTATCACCTTGCAGGCTTCTTTCAAGATGGTATCTTCCATCCCCTACTAAAGAATAAAGCTGCCAACTCACAGAATAGTTCTTACAATTGATGTGCTGTGATATCTAGTGGCTAACAAGAAGAGAAAAAGAGATGACTCATCCAACGGAAAGGAGCCTATAGCGATATGCACCAATGAAGAAGCTCGCTAGAGAAAAGATGGGAATTGACGATCTCAAATAAGTGGAGATCAATCCTCGATATCTTGAATAGAAAGTGAAGATGTCAGTTGGGGAAGAGAAGACATTGATTGAACTCCTCAAAAAGTACGTGCATTTGAGCACATTTACAAGGGAGGTTTGTCAGATGTTAGAATAGCCGAAAAAGTGATGGCTCGCCGCTTAAACATTAATCCAACTTACAAGTCTATCCAACAAAAACCAAGGAAATAATTCCCCAAAAAAGAGGTGCCCACATGATTTCTAGTGATGGCCGATAACCACTCCGGCTCGCTCACTGGAACGGACGAATCAAAAAATTTTTTACATATGGAGACTCCAAACAGAAGATATCATTAGGTAGATCCACTAATGCCTCCTCAAAACTGTTGACATACAAGATTTAACACCTGAATCGCTTGAATGAATGGCTCCCGGTGGTTAACAACAATAATGTGCAAGGGTGATGTTATCTGAAGCTATTATTTCCTGGCATCTTTGAAAATTCTTAGTAGCAAACAGAAATATTAAAATTGTTTTATTTTATGTGCAAAAACAGCACAATCAAAACACAAGCATCCAAGACACCTACCTAATAACAATGCATCAAAAGCATCTCTTGTATTAAGCTGCTCCAATGCAGTAAAATCATTGTTAACAGATGATTTTGCAAGCTGAAATTCATAGATTACTAATAAAAAATAACTAAAGGGAGGACAATTTCAGAAACCATCAAAACCACATCTCTAGCAAGGATAACAGACAAATAGACCACCAATGCAAATATCACTTTCTCATTAGGAAGCAAGTAATGGATTGCATTCACAGTAAGATACCACAAATTGATGATACAATTTAACTAGCCTCATGAGCTCAAAATTACCATAAAACATAATTAAACACAACACTTCAAATAGACATAACACCGATGTGTTTATTTCTATCAATGCTCCAAAAAAAGAAAAATGTAAAAGCAAGCTATGCCTAGAGCAACCGCAGCTCCATCAGTCCAAGCCTCTGAAGAAAATAGCTCTTAAAGGCCCATCACTCCGAAAACCCTCCTTTGACTTCTCAAATCATGAGCTTCTCGATAGCATCCTGGGTTTAAAACACAATGTGATTATTACACCAGAGGCACAAAATAAAGTTATAGGAGATAAAAACCAATGGTGAATTATATTTGAGATAAACTAACCTTGAGCTGCTGTATTTGCGATTTCAATTGGCTCCCTTCATTGCTAGTCACAGAACATGCAATGACAGGTCTAGTGACTCCACATGCTCTGCCAAGGGCTTGTTTAGAAGGGACGAAAACATAAGGCACATTCTGCACCATATAAAGCGCAGTTCAATAAGAAGGTTAGCTGTGGTATAGTCCTGCATCTTTGTAGCAGAACCCAGCCAACAAATGTGCAAATAACTGAACCACTTATTATAACCCAAAAAATATAAAAAAGAAGCTTCAGCACTAAATAAACACTTTAATACTACAATACAAACGTTAATGACAGTGCCAGAATTCACACAAACCAACATAGGCATCATTTATCCCACTCTTCAACGCATTGTATTATTCCCTTAATATTTCAAAAAGTAAGTTACAGCCAAAATACAAACGGGCCAATTTATAATCATTAACGATCCAAAGATCAAAACAAATCTTATTAGACAACTTCCAAGAACCAAAACTGCCTTACAGCCTCTAAATCTTTTATTCAGTCTTTTGAGAACTTTAAGAGAGCCTTATAGAAATAAAAATAAATCTTGACTCGGCAGACAAAAATCACCACCATGAAATAGCTAGTGGCAACCAATAAAACACACAAAATGCATATATTTTTACCTTATCTTCAGCAAGCAGAGGAAGGTGAAGAAGGATCTCAAGCGGCTCGGTGTCAGCTGCAAGCACTATAAACTCAGACAATCCCCGATTGAGGGTCTTTGTTGCTGCAAATTTTAAAATCCAACCCAAGAAAAAGAAAGGCACGTAAGCTCCTTAAAATACAAGAAAACGCAAGCAGTTATACTTATTTAAATGATTAAAATTAAAAAAAAAATTACCTTCATTAGCACCCTTCTTGAGTTGCTTATAATTAGCAGCCTGCTGAACAAGGTCAAGAATTGTTATAGTCATTTGGGCATCTGCAAGAGGATAAGCCTTAGGGTTCACAGCTTCACCCGTCTGTATACACAAGAAAAACATGTTAGTATGGCCGTACACATATTCGAATATCAGGAAGAGAAAACGAGGGAAAGAGAAACACCATTGTCGCCTGATTGGAGGCTGCAACCAAGGAGGCTTTACTAGGGTTTTGGCGAGAGAATTTGAGACTGACTAGAAACTGCCTTAAACAAGGGTTGTATTTATTACTTATGCAAGTTCAAACGACGTCGTATAGGGGTATGAGTTAGGGTTTCTCCAAACATTCCCAAAGACTCTCAAGTACTAAAGGCTTAACTAATATAGTGATGACTAAAGTTGATATATTTTTTTAAATTTGGTCATTGAATTATAAAATCTATCAATTTAACCATTATAATTTGTGTTTTAAGATATTTTAGCCACTTAATGGTTCTTCAATCTAATAATAGCCACAAATATAATCAATTTTCATTAATAATATTATATGGTATGACATCTCACTAAAATTTCCCTTATAAGCTAAATTAAGTGTTGGGAAAATAGCGATTTATGCACATAAATTATTTAAGATTCACTTATGATATCCATAAACTTTGTTTACATCTATTTATATACATAATAAATTTTGGTGTATTTCTATCCTGTCACCACATTCATAGCAAAATCAAGGCACTTTTCTCACTTGAGAAACATATGCTTATTGTTTAAGAGCAAATAGTCCTTTTTAATCTATTCAAACCAGAAAATAACAGTAAATACTTTGAGAAATCTCTTTTGTGAATTTTAACGGGTCGGGTTAATTTAATATAAGTAATGGGTTTTGCTGTTATTTTCTAGTGAAAGTAGGTTTAAAATGACTATTTTTCCCTTGAATAATAAGTACATGTCTTTCAGGTGAGAAAAATGGCTTGATTCCGACTTGAGATGAGGTAGCAGGTATAAATAAATTCATGTAAATTCATTATGTATATAAATAGATGAAAACCAATTTAACAAGTATTATAAGTGAATCATAAATAGTTCATGTATATATATCACAATTTCCCCTTAAAGTGTTTTTACGTCATGTAATTTAAACCATGTGTCAATAGAAATTAGATATAAGAAGAGATTGATGAAATGAATAACATTTTCTCAGCCAATATTAAAAATTTTGATGACATAAAAAGCAGGTGATATTATCCTTGGAACTTATTATATTCGTGACAATTATTTGATCGTATCACAGTAGAATAGTTAAATTTTCTAAACTTGCTTGAAAATTCAAAGTATAATAGTTAAATTGACTAATGTTATATTTTAGTTAAGCCAAATACTAAATTGAGAAAAGTGAATAAAGTCTTCTTTTTTTCTAATCTCTATCTTTATATGATGAAAAAAAAAATTATAACAACAATTTTTGTTCTTGGTTTTGTTTCATAACATATATAAATTCTTATGTTTATGCTATAAACAAGTTTTTTTATTATATTTTTCATATTCATCTGTTACAAGAAAGTAAGAATAAAATAAAACACACTCCCCTTCCCCCTTTCATTTTTATTTTTCCATGCTATTGCAATACTCCTTTTATATTTCTATATGAATTGATCCTTTTATATTTGTATATATATATTTAACTTTTATGTAGAAAAATTGATAGTAAAAAAAAAATTAAGAATTTTGTATAGAGATTCTTGAATAACGAGCTTTAGATCATCTAGACATTTAACATTTTTATTGAAAACATGATTTTATTTATTTATTGACAAAAACTTGCTTTTAGTTATAGTATCAAAATAGATAAATAAATACAACCAATTTATAGTTAGAACTTATTAATCTCAAAATAAATAAATATTTATATATATACATATTTGTATATTATAACTCTTTTTTACAATTTTATTATTTACTTTTTTTTCTTTAAATGTTTTCTCTTAACTTTAGGTTGAATTCTTTTAAAGGTAAAAGGCCAAAAGACAAAGACTAACCAACATTTAAATCTCAAATGATAGCATTTTACTTTTGGGAAATCTACTACACATTTATATTCACCAGTCAATAGAAAATATTATATATATATATATATATATCTTGCAAGTAAAATAAAACTAAATACTAAGAAATGACTCCAGATATTTTGTTATACATTTGCATGTTACTCATTGTTACATCAGTAAAAATTTAACATGTGTCATTAAAAGATCAAATATCCATAAGATTTATTTTATTTTTTTATTAATATTTGATTAGTATAATAAGATGTGATATATAAATATATAATAGGAGGTTTAGAATCCCAAGAGATCATGACCTTTTTAAAGACGTCTTTAAACTTTTTGTTAGAATAATAAAGATGGTAAGACATATATGCACTAGAAGACTTGAAAAACATTTTAACATCATGACAAATTATAAATGTGATTAAAAAGATAAAGCTAAATTGTTAAATTTTATCAAATTTGCTTTCGTTTTTTAGGTTTTCAAACTATTTTGAATTATACAAAAATTCCTTTTAACCTAAAAATTATATTTAAATATTTTTTTTCTTTGTTCGAAATGTATAGACAATTGTCACTTTACTATTCAAAACATTTTTTTGAAAAAAAAAAAATTTCAAGACATTATTTTTGCTAAAAAACAGTACATCTCACCATGCAATTCAACCCCAAAAAAACTCTAGAGCTTTCAAATCTTTTTTTCTTAAAGCATCATACATTTACATAAAGATAACATCAACATCTAGTCAATGTTTTTAAAATCGGATTACACAGATTGGGTTCAACTGAGTTTTTGATTTTTTATATTTATTTTAAAATAAAAAAAGGTATAATATGTAAAATTTTAAAAAATGTAAATATGTTATAAGAATAAAAGTATATAAACAAAAACATACCTTGGCACAATGGTCTAGCCCTTGAAGGTAATGCTTGAGCTCCTGTCGACAAGAGTTTGCATATGATTTATAGGTATATATATATAAAAGAAGTTTGATTTTGTTAATTTTTTAACATTGAAATACCACTTTTTCTTAATGAAAAATTAACGAAATTAGGAAATAAGACATTTAATTACTAACAACTTAATATGGAAATGAGACATTTCAAAAGGTGGAAGTAATAGCAAAAGCCTCAAATAATCTATGTTAAAGTATTTCGCTTCAAGATGACACAATTAGGGTGCATTTGGTTGGTATCTACTATGGCAATGGACAATATGAGACAAAAAAATTGATAGACAGAACAATAAAAATTTTGTCTTTGAGGTGGATAGAACAAAAAAAAAAAAATTTCAGTTCCATATGCACAATGAATTTTATTGCAATGGACAAGAAACTAAATGACGCTTATGAGGAGAAGGACGAGAAAGAAAAAAAAGAAAACAGTCTGGATTGACTTGGGAGACAATAGATCTAGTTTGTAGGTAAAGTAGGGTGGGGTGGGTGAGGTTGGAAGAGGAGTGTAGGGTGGGTTGGGTTTTTCAAAATTATGTGAAAAACGTGAAAATAGTTTTGTCTATTTATTCTTTTGTGAAAATAGTTTTCAATAATAAAATTTTTAATTATATTATTTTATATATCAATGTAATTGTATATTATATATTAAGAACTTGTTTGGCCTAACTTTTTTAATTCTTAAAAGTTAGATTTTAGCTTCTTTTTTAAAAAATAACTTATAATAAAAGTTAAAATCTGTTTAGTAAATTTATTTTAAAAATTATTTAAATCTGAAAGCTGTTTGGTCAATTTATTTTAAAATACCATTAAAATTCTATAAGTTATTATTTTTGTTAAAATTACCATAAAGGTATTTGATTTTGATAAATCAAAGTGGTTGATTTTTATTTTTGTATATCAATAAATAAGATAGCCAATAACCACCAATTAATATTTACCTTCAAATATTATAAAATTCAATATTTATACATTATAATTATGGCCCTATTTTGAATTATAAAATAAATATAAGATATAATTAAAAACTATACATTCAACAGTGAAAAAAAAAGAGTGACTTCAAATATCAAATTATACCAAATTCAACATATAAAGAGTATATTGACACAAAAAAGAAGAATATGCAAGATAGCTTAAAACTTGAAGGCGCTTAGTTTTGGAGAAAAAAAAGTCACGCATGTGAATAAGAAGTTGTTTTTACCTAACTTTAAAAAAAAAATCTCATTTTTATAAAAAATTAAATTTAAATAGCTTTCTTAATTTCTATTTAATCTAATTTTTAACTTAAAATAGATATAAAAGAGTTTTAAAGTTATGCCTACTAATTATTTTATATTAATAGTATTTATGTTATATGTTAATTATTTTACATTATTAATTTTGAAAACTAATCA
>JAWZTD010000082.1:9428469-9446653 GCA_035221335.1 Echites panduratus
GAATTCTATTCCGCATTGAGACGTTCTTTAGGGTTGGACCTAGATTTGAGAAACTTCAACCTTGAGGATCGCATCACAGAGCAGAAAAAAAAAAGATGGAGAATTATGCTGAAATATGAAAAAACTATATAGTGGGTGGGTAACACTGATCGAGGAAAGAAAGCAAAATAAATCAGATAAGGAGAAAAAGTGTAGTTGTAACACGACCTCTCTTCCTTCGCTTTCTTCTTTGAACGTTTTTCGCTTGTTCCATCTGCAATATCTGCACCACTGGAATATTCCAGATCTTGATTGGCAATATTGTCCATGTTTGTATTTTCAATTTCATCTAGAGGTACCTCCAGTGGTGGAATGGAGGCTCTAGATTCCAGTTCAAGAATTGGATCCTTTCCATTTTCAGTGATGGGTAGTGTTGTTGCCTTGGCTCCAAAATCATGATCTTCAAAAATGGCATTATCAGATCCTATTTCAGAATTTTCTTGAACATCCACATCACTGTTAAAGTACGAATTCTTCATCCCCAGTGAAACGCGATTTTTTTCCTTGTCTACCTGAAAACAAGTGGAAACATTAGTTTAAAATTATCTCACAGCTTAATCTTGCAGAAGAACTTTGTTTCTACCAAATTCCATGTTACAGAGTTGATTTTTGAATTAATTGGTCAGCAATCATATAAACAGTTATAATGCTCAAAGAATTGGGGTAGCACAAAAGAACCATTTGTAATGTGGATCAAAGTATAGCAATAGCACTTTGAGCACCAATACTCAAATGGCTACCGTGAATGGTTATAATTATCATTCCATACTGCAAATTTTCTATGGCTATTGCAGAAAATAACTCATTTTTCTGCTCAACTTCATTATTTAAAATAAAGTTTCCTTTTTGGCAAGAATCACATGAATTTGGCTCAACCTCATCATCTTTACAAGCAAAAACTTAGTTTCCATGCATTCATTTTGTTTGCCATTATAGGAAGTTGAAAACGCATAAATAAGAATAAGAATGAAATTCCAAACATGAAATCATAACCTCGTGCATATAATATATCTTGTACAGCTTTTAACTTTTCTTGACAAGAAAGAAAGCAACATATAATCTACTAATCCTAAGTACTCATTCTGCATTTACCTTCAACAATTTAGCTGTCACTCTTTCCCCTGCTTTATATTTTGTTTCAATGTTGTCCACATGTTCATCAGAAAGCTCAGAGACATGGCACAATCCAACCTGCAGTAAAAGAAACCACCAGAAGTGCACAATGCCTATATTCAACATACTTGAAAGATGATATGTCTCAGACTAGTAGCATTAATTCAAAACCAAATGTGAAAGCTACCGAAGTACTAAAGTCCCATCAGATAGCAGGCACTTCGAGAAAAATATGATCACATTAACATGAAAAACATCATTCGAGATGAGAGGAAAGAAGTATACCGAACTTAAGGACTTGTGTTTCTCATAGATACAGTGCACGAAGAGAAGACAAAACGTACTCAAAATGGAAAATTCATCTGTATGCTTCACATATAGGTAACCGCAGTTAAAGAAGAATGCCTACTTACCACATTTGTGCCATCAATAGTGACAAACAAGCCATATCTCTCAATACGTTTAATTCTTCCACTGATAACATCTCCAACGGTAAGACTATCTATAGCATTTATGTCAGACTTGGAATCTTTGACTGCACTTGATGTTCTAAGGGTGACTTCCACCCTCTTAGACATTGGCTCCACTGACAACAGCCTGCATTCAGTGTCTCAGTATATTGCCATGAAAAGTGGTCACATAAACTCTAAGCAATAGGTACTTACTTGCCAGTCACAAGCTTCCCTATGGGGAATTCTTTTTCAGGATTTTCAATGAATCCATCAGACAAGTTTGAAAGTAGGATTTTTGCATCAAGCTTCCGTGAAATCATTATGAAACATCCTCTAGGAGTAATGTTCTTAACATAGCCCTACATATAGGCACAGGAAAAAAATCTAGGCTAAGAGTGTAATTAAATGCAGGCTGCCAACTCTGATAAAGTATATATCATAAGAAATGGCAGAATAAACCTGAAAGCATAGGGTCATAGACAACAAGTTTCCCATACTAATACAAGAAAACTGATCTAGGTGAAGATGATTAGCGTACATACTACAGCTACACAACCAAATAGCTCAATACATGAGGGAAATTGATAGGAAGCATAACATGACCATCTTAGGAGAAACATTTTCGTATAGCAATTATCTTAACTAACCTGGCAAAGACTGTTCTATGAAAAATGCAAGCAAGGCTACAGAAGACGTACAAACAGAATCTGACACCACTGTGTTGAATTTACTCAATAACATGCTGTGTGCTTTGGCTCATTTATTCTTGAAAAACAACTTTTAGAAAAAGTAACTAGATTGAACACTTCCATTTTAGACTCTGGATTGTACCACCAACATTCTGTTTCTAGTGAACAAGAAGAGTAGCTTACCAAAAAAGTTCATAAACGTTAGTATGATAGAAGCTTTAGACACAGAATAAATAAAAAGTACCTAATTACACAGCGCACACAGAGAACCAAATGGATTTGGTATAATGCTTATTGATAGGATAACAAACAAGGAACAGGATGATTTAATAAATCCTCTCTTTATTGGAGTACAACATAAATATAAAATCAGATATTAAAACAGCCACAGAAGATGACTTTTATGGAACATTGGGATCAATTATGGAAAATCTAATGAGTGAGGATCAAATACCTGTATGACCATATCAGGATGGAGATCCTCAATCTTCTCCACACGTCGAATGCAAGAATTCATTCTGTCATAAGAAAAATAGATTTATTCATTTTATTATTTTTATAAGAAAAACCAACAGTGTCAAAATTGAGTGCAAATATATATAACTCAATCCTTTTCTTTTGGGGTTTGTTTTGGGGAGGAGGGGGAGGTTGAAAAGTCCAAAACACTCACTCAACATAAATATTCCTGGTTCCACATCAGTAATACAAATCAACAAAACTACCAAATGTTTAACCAGTTAGCAATCTAAGTTTTCAACATGGAACTAACAATTGGCTTTTCACAAGTTACTGAATAAGCCAAACAATTGAAAATAATGACATGGCAGAGGGCTATATACTTTAATATCTTGAAAACAGTAAGCTTATAACTAACCACTGACAAGTTGATATACTCTTTATCTGTCAAAGAATGGCACTTTACTACTACATCAAGTTCATAACCAGTTCATGCATAGAGAATGATTTCAAAATTACAATTGTAAGACTTACACACAGTCATCGGATTCAGTTATTCTGTGTTGCATACTATTTGAACTTGGCCTGAGTGACAAATCAAAATGGACAGTGCCCTTTGCGGACTGGCCGATCTCCAAGACCTCACATTTCACAAATGTTCCTTCTTGATATCCACTGAGCGGATCAGATACCCCTGGGTCAGCCAATTCAGTATAATGAACCTTGCCGTACAAGTTCGGATCTATTTGAACAAATACACCACCGACACCAGGAAGAATTTTTGAAATCCTGCCACCCACAGCACAACCTTCTCTAATATGGCATGCTGTACTCTCACTTGAGGGACCAGCTGGATCAACATTTTTTATAGAAAGGTCTCTATCTGGATCAACAACCAGGCGGTGTAGGACTAGACGTAACAACTTTTTCTCCTTATCTGCTCGCAAGATATAGCCAGAAAGAGCTCTTCCAGCATAATATCTCTTTTGGAATTCCACAAGCTCAGTAGGTTCACAAGCACTGTCTAGTATGTACAATCGGGCATTCACATTGAGCGACACTGTTAGCCAGGCCCATTCTTTGTCCACTTTATACACAAATCCAGAAACACGTTCCCCAATTGAATAATTGAAGTCTTCAGTCAAATGCCTATCCTCCACCTCACCGGAGCCTTGATAAGGAAATTGGATTACATATAAAGGCCACAATTAAAGGTACTGTAAATTGCATTTCAAAGAAAAAGAAAGAAAAAAGGAAATCCAGTGCACAAGGGTTCTTCCATCACTAGGCTTTTAATGCAAGGATTCTACGAAGTCTGGCTTTTAGTTTGGAAATACAAGAACGATCAAATGCATTAAGCCACTGTGACATTACATGGAATAGTAAATCATAAAGTACCAATATATGAAATATCATTATTCAATATATCACATCTACGTCATATACAACATCCAAGAGACATCTAATGAGGTTGCAAGAAGGTACGTAGAATGATCCCGATTCTGGATTGATAATGAGAAGTACTCCTAGTGTACAGTACTTTGAAGATGATCTCATTCATCTAAAAGATAGGGAAGAGGAGGACAGGACATCGATATCATATTTAAGTGGATAAAGAATAGCACATTCATGTAATTTGGAAGTTACCACTTGACAACAGATCGTAGTATTTAAGTATTTTAATCTAACCAGTAAGAAACATACAGAACTGGCAGCAGATGACCATGCCAGTTTATTATGGGATTTAGGGTGGGTGGTAGACTAACAAAACAGAAGGGTGGAAATCAATCAGTACGAGAAATCATGCAAGAATTCGTATCACCCAGTTGTTATGGGTCAATATACAGACATGAGGGCAATCATGATAGGGAAAACATAGAAGTTTCCTTTACAAGAGTGAACTTGGATGCTTTGTTTGAAAGCACATCTCAAGAAACCTTTATAATAGACAACTTCTTTCAAAATACTAGTTTTATTGTAAGACGTCAGAGTCAGACATACGCTTATATGTAGATCCGAAACTAATGTGCTATATATACAATAAACTATGACAGAGATTGAAAAGGAAGGCTACTGTCTAGCAACAATAGCTTACTGAAGAATTATTTGCCTTTGGTGACTATAGCCATAGCCAAAAAGGATCACCAGTTATAAAGAAAAATGACTTCAAATCATCAGAAATTTCAAATACCTGTTAGCGAAGGGGGTTTCATGGATAACTCCCATTGATAGCCTCTTTTGTTATTGCTTTTTGAAACAATTCTTGCCGTGTGTGTTTGCCCTACCCTGTGATGACTGAAGGGATTTTCAGTAAGATTATCATCAGCAACCTGTTGATAGAGAATGTCAGTGTCCATCATCCTAGCTAATCACGATGCACAGTGTAATCCCAATACGAAAATCATGTTGTTCTCTCAAGACACATCAGTAAAATTTTACCTCAGTTACATGTATTCTTCCTCGAAAACCAGGTCCAAATTTCACTCTCACTTCAAAAGCCTTAATTTCGATAATCTGAAATTATTTAAAAAATATATATGAAACTGGTGATAAAATTAAACCAATGTTTTCTTCTTGGTAGTTTTCTTATATGTAAGAAGAAGAATAGATGTCTACCTCTGCCTGAACAAGAGAACCAATACTATAACTAAGTTTTTTCTTGGCTCGCTTAGAGCTAGATGAATCCACATCCTCGCTAATGGATTTAAGCAGCATTAGCAGCCTTCCACTTGTTGATGGAGAAGGAAGAGCAGCAATAGTGGCAGCAACACTGCACAAGTCAAACAATTTGAATACCCAATGCAACTTAAATATTCACTAGAAATCATTGGGACAGTCCAATTGCTGCTATGGACTTAGATTTTTAGTTTAACAATGGACAAAAGGCACTTCTTTTTCCCTTACCCCCAATACTCATCTTTTCTCCCTCCCTTTCTGAAAACAAACAATCCTGCAACTTCTGTCTAGACTATCAAACAACTAATCACCTTGTAGATAAACAGAAAGTTGGAACAAACATCCAGGTCCATCCCAGAAAAACTTATGCCAACTGTTTTCTAGACATCTTAGATCAGCTATTACAATGCATTACATGCTCTAAAACTTGGTCTTTCTGTTAAATAAGTAGAAATTTCCAGAGGAAATTGATTCGCCTCCTGCATGTATGGGGTCCCGAGCCTTAACAAGTTTTAAAGCCTTTTTTTTTTTTTTTTTTTGGAGTGACATCAAAAAATATCCAGCTCGATCAGTTAATCTGGATTTTTGTCATCTTAACACAGCCTCATCGAAGTTATGAAAGCAGTTGAGCTTTATTGTATTTGAATCTAAATATGTAGCATCATTGAACTATACTGAAAAAATAATCTTATAATTATTACCATTCACTGCATGGCAACAAACTACTCTGTTGTAAAATATAGATTATTGTACTACTGTGATCTACTAAATGAGGGGATGAAGACGGGAAAGGAATGATAAGGAAAATAAAACAACCAAGCTTATTGCATGTTCACTATGACATGACAAGTCCATTATTTGGGCTTTTCTGTTAGGTTTTATACACATTTTAAGATTTTCATGATAAATCCACACAATAGCAAACAATAATTGGTCATTACAGCACCTGTGTGCCAATGTGCATAGATTTACCCTATTACAGTTTCTTTTACCATTATCAGCAGACTTGTGATGACAGATACAGAGAACAAATACGGTCATAAGAAATATAGTAAGCATAGCAGAAAGCTGAGAAATTCTGTACCTATGTCCATTGACAAACTGTTTTTGTGGAACTTTTTGAGTATTGTAATCAATAACTGATGCATAGCCCAAAGCAAAATTGTACTCGGGTAATGATAATACCTGCTTACACATCATCATAGGGACAAGAAGATTAGTATTTCATCAGATATAGACATTTGCATTCCACAAAGATATATTCTCGTTAAATAGCAACATATGTAAATTTATTCTTAAGTTCAAGTATGCATACAAACAACCTCATGAAAACTAAGATATAGAATATAAATTCATTAGACCTTTATTTGTGGAATTAAAGGCCAAAGTTCAAATGCGAGGACACAGAAACTTGTAGTAGCTCATGAAAACTTTCAGAATATTTGATGCAAGTAATTCACATTCCAGAGAACAATACAATGATAGATAGAAAAGAGGAGAAGCCACTTGCCAAGTAATCCTCTTTAACAATTTCAACTTGTGCATTTACAGTTTGATTCAACTCCAACTCTTTATTTGGGCCCCTTTTCCGTTTCTGCAATGCAGATTTTAGATCAGAGATGGAAAGAAAACCTCCAGAGTAGTTCCATTAAATGCAAAGCACCACGGAAATTTTAGGATGTACAGGCTACACTGTGTAGCAAAAATAATATCAACGGAAAATAAAATGGGAAGATCAACTTGTAAACAAATCACGCAGAGGAAACATGAATGCTGCAAATAATTTCATCATTTGTTTTGAGTCCAAGAACAATGTTCAGAAAACCTTTTTTGCAGCTTGAGTATCAGAACCCTCTCGTTTTGGCCTATTCAAAAATTCTGGTTTCAGGGATAAATCAACAAGGCGATCCAATTTGGAAACATCAAGGACCATAGCTTGAACAGCTGTGCCAGACTCCACATTGATGCCACCCACTGAAAAGAGAGAGAGTTAGCACTGCAAACTACTGATTTACCTTGTCAGAAGATAAAGCAAACTTACGTTGATAGTGTGTTATGAAGCCAAAGATGTCTTTACACTTATGAAAGCTGATAACAACCCCAAAATCCTTTGTTTCAGTAACTTCCCCTTCAATTACACTACCGAGGTCAAATTCATTAACCCAACCAAGTTCACCAACTTGAGAGTCCAAAGATTGCAGTCTGGCAATCTGAAATACAAAGTAGAATGAATTGCAATAAGTTAATCACTTATGCAATATCAACAACTAAAGTATTACTTAAGTAGAAATGAAGAGGGCTGCAAGATAATACATAATGATAAAAAAGACTACCATACCATCAATGTTTTTTTCCCCAAATCTTGACCATTATTTTTTGTTTATTTCCTTTAGGTTTTGTTTGGTTCATGAAGGGAAAGCGGAGGGGAAAGAGCTCATTTTACTTCCTTTAGTGGGATGAATTTGAATTTACATTGATTTTATTTCGAATAGTTGTAAGGGAAGTAAAAAAGATATATTTTTCCTTGTTTGGTTCTAATGAAAAAGTGGAGGGGAAAAGAAGTAAATTTAGTGATATTTACTTTTAGGTATACAAGTATTTTACATAAAGAATATAATTGATGGACAGAATGATAATATTCACAAAACCTTCGGACAAAATAATAAAAATGTTTTAAAATGCTTGCAAATCCTCTCATTTTCCTTCGCTTCTCCTGAACAAACAAAGTGAATCATCCATTCTAACACCACTTAAACTAAAGTAAGGTCTATGGCTAGTGTCCTGTTCAGCTGGATATTGTTTGTAGAAGACAGAAAAGCAAAGAAAGAGCCATAGGAAATAGAACACTTACCCAATGCAAACTAATCTAAATGCTTTACAGCTATTCTGTTTATTATCTGGTTAACCTCTAGATCAGGCTTATAAGCAGGTAAGAGCCTCAGATGAAAGTCAAAGTTAGCACATGCTATTATAAATGATCAAATAACATGCAATATGTGAAGATAACAGAAAAGACGAATGTACCTTTTTCTGGCACATACACTATTAAAATCAAACATGACAATCCAAATTCAAGGCTATTTTGTCTCAATCCAAGAAAAGGGGAAAGGCCCCGGGTGGTCATTCTAAAAATATATGTACATGTACATGCGTGTGTATATATTTGCCTGTACCTATCCAAGTGTGAGAACACTTCACTTTATCAGTGATACAGAAAATGTCATAAAATCACATATTTGTGGAACCTAAACAGATTCAAATATTGGATTCTTCCTGATGCAGTGTTGTCAAATAATTAATTACCTTCTCTTCCAAAAGAAAGTACTCTTGAATGAAAGATGCATCTATAGAGGAACACGCCGACTGCTTTAACGAGAGGGCTATTCTACTTGTTTCACTTTTAACCTGGAAAAAAAAAGAGAGGGTAAACTCTAAATTAAATTTGTTAGTTTAACTACCATATAACAACATAGTATAGGCTCAATTACTCGCTTACATCAATTATTTTACTGCGAACAGATTGTCCTACGAAGAAGACTTCAGAAAGATTGCATTGGTGATCATCTACAGCCTTTCGTGCCAAAGATTGCAACCATGTTAAGCCACAAATGAAACTAATACTATCTGCTTGCAAGGGCACACAAACAAGTATCAAATTGAAAAACAATATCAGCACAAGTACCTTGGTTTTAGGTGCAAAACCAGTCAAATGACCAAGAAAGCGAACAAAGCAGCCATTATCAATCAAGTTACACACATATCCCTGTATTGAAGAACTCCATATTAGAGAGACAATAAAGCACCAGATGTAGTGTCAACAGGGAAGAGAGCTCAATAATTGGAATTTTCTTACTGAAGCAAGGATTCTAGAATATAGCCTTGGTCGTGGAAATTTGGTGTACAAATTCTCTTAGAATAACGTTTCAAGTTTATTTCTGTTCAGAAACTAATTTAGGAAGTCCTATCTTTCTTATTTCTCATGGGTTTCCAGTGTTAGAAGTTAAGCCTTGAAGTTCTAGTGGATTCAGGATTTTGTCTTAGAGCTATAAATAGAAAGCTACTTTATTCATTATATGTGGTGTTTTATTCAACCAATAAAGGGTCTATAATTTTTTTATCTGAAATCACTGTTGTGTGACACAATCAAACTTGAATCGCAATGCCATAAGGTCCAGGGTGTCAAGCCTGGCATTTCTCTCTATTTTCTTTTACTTATCTTGCAGTGAAAAACTTGCTTATATCATCGCTTCTGTTTTGAAATCTGTCCTTTTTCTTAGAATTTTCTACCATTTTAGCAATCTTTTATAAGGCACAGCCTACAAAAGCTAGAGTTATTCTTTGTGAGATAATTTTTAACACCTCATATTCTGCATCACATAGATAAAGTTCATGGTACAAAAATTTTGCATAATTTTATTAAAAACATTTTCAAGGCAAAACATATCAAAGTTATCAGAGTCCTTACAAGGAGAGAAGCCTATTAAGTAACAGTCCCAATTATGTAATCATGATCAATAGTTACATCCAATCCCATTGAACAAACAATCCCAAGAAGGGCAAAAGAAAAAGGGACATTTGAACACGCTGATCAGAGAACTTAAGAAAATGAGCAATCACCCACATATCTCTGGTGTATTATGACTGACTTTTAAATTGAAATTTTGTTTTAGGTTTCAGAATAAAAATAAATATATTTGGATTGGGCTTTCAAATTTCTATTCAAATGTCTGATTCGATCTTAATAGGGTACACATTATTAGATACAATTAAAAATATTGTTGATTAATTGTTTAAAAATGTTAAGTGTAAATTTCAGGGCTTCTAATATTAAAACTGGATGAATGTTTTGGAGGTAAAATTGTCCTGATTAGGAAATGAATAGTAAAAAAATGTTGAAGGAAAAAACAAAAAAATAAATTTATATTTTGCACTAAATAATACTCCCTTTGTCCCATTTTGTTTGTCCACCTTGCAAAAAAATTCTTGTTCCAAATAGTTGTCTTCTTCAACCTTCAAAGGAGTATCTAATAATTTTTTTCCTGTTTTTCCCTTTTGAATTTTCCAAAAAAAACTCCACCCTTACTCCACTCCTTTACTCTCATTACCAAAAACCTTTACATATTTCGAACAAATCTTATAATGATTTGAAGGGTATTATAGTCAAATTATACTAAAATTATTACCCAATAATTGTTTATCTTAATCAATGGGAAAAACCAAAGTGGACAAACAAAATGAGATGGAAGGAGTGGTTGTAATGGTGTTTGCTGATATCAAAATCAGGAAAATAATCAAGAAGAAATGCTTACATGCACCACCGAATGAGGAAGGACTTGTGTGATATCTGATGGAAGTTGTTGTGCAGATTTAACAAGTGAATACTTAGCAGTGAGAATTGGATTGCAGCCTTCCGTATCTGCCATAATTAGAAGCAAAATTCAAGCCATTTACCAATCATATAAAAATGCATGTGGATGCTATAAATAGCAGGTCATATACTATAAAATTAAAAGCAAAAATAAAAAAACTACTAAGAAGTTTAAGTGTTAGGTGAGTTAATGCACTGTCGAAGACTTAAAAAAGGCCACACAAAAACAGAACACACCAAAATGGCACTAAACTGCTAATACAAATCTCCAATTAACTGCACCTTTTAGAAAGGCATTCATTCGATCACGTATTTTAAGAGGTTGAGTTCATGGGCTTCTTCTACTCCCATCGAAGGTATAAAAATTACTTTTTCCAGACCTTTACATTCCATGTCTAAAAATTCATGGACATTCCAGACCTTTATATATCCATAAATAGGGACCGCCATTGACTAACCTAACTTACAAAAATAGAGAATTGTATCATCTATTGGATGAACTAGAGAAGCATATTGGAAAACAGTGATAAATGTGCAGGAAAAATGATAGGATGTGCGAACAACTGTAGAAATGAGGTTTTGAAATACCGAGAACCAAGAGCTGATCAAACTCATATCCAGGTTTCAGGATAGACTTTAGCAAAGATGCATGCCCTGAACAAAAATATCATCAGAATACAACCGATAAAAAGCAAATGAAAATGCAGCTAAACAATAACAGTTCAAGACTGATACAAATTAAAAAGCAATCCAAAATATATACACATCTATCATCACACCTTGGTGATCAGCTAAATGTTCCGGAGAGATTGTGCCTTCGATGTCACCGTTCACATTAAGTTTAATAACAACTGCATGAGGCATCACTCGCTCAACAACTCCAGAGACAAGGCTTCCAATATTTACTGCATTATCCACAAGGACCCTGCAGTTTTAATGAATTCTCCAAATCAATGAAAAGTTATACTAAATCTATATATATATATATATATATATATAAAATAACTAGTAGTGGAATGTAAAAATTTGACATGACATAGACTTGGAAAGTATGTTTTCAACTCTGAAGCAATCAGATGATCATTAACAACAAGCATCTCCAATTAAATATCTAAAATTTAAAATTTAATATCATTAACATGAACCAGCTAGAGTTTCCCATGAACAACATCCATGTATTCTTAAAAGGTAAAATCAGTGCGGCTAAAACAAAGCAAATAAAAAGCATAAAAAATAATCTATCTTAAGAGCAGGATTTCTACTTAATACAATCTCTCTACCTAATTCTCCTGAAAAGTCTAGCCTCGTGCTAAAGGTACTGCTTTTCAGACCTTCTGATTTGCCCAAGGCGACCCTAAGTTTCCAAACTCTTTATGGGACTTTAAACATCTTGTGGAATCATCTATTATACTCCAAATGAGATAAAAATCAAATCCTAGAATCAAGAAGATAAGTAACCAACTAAATATATACTAAACCAAAATTACAAAACAATTAGGTGCTCGTCTTAAACAACTTTTGGCAGGGCCCCATTGTACCCTGCTACCAAAGCTCTCCCAATGTCTAATTTTAAGGTTGAACAGATAACTATGGAAATTATTACCAGTTATGAGAGCCCCTTAAGATCTCAGGCACTTGTACTCTTGCGCTTATCCTTTTTTATAGACTCATTTATATGCAACAATATTTAGATGTTAGCAAAATCTTCTCCTGATATAATTCCCATAAACCAATATTATCAGAATGCAAACCTAGGAACAACACCGGAAGTCATACATTACATCATAGGAACATAAAAAGGGACATATATTTCCACCCAACTCCTACCCAAGGCACAAGGATTGCTACAATATTTGGAGAGGATAGAACTAATTATTATATCATATAAAGAAGTCTACCCCTGCTTGTAATACCACGAAATAACCTCAGTCCATGTCAAATGTGAAAAAGAGAAAAAAATAATCGTAAGAGATTACGATCAAATCTAAGGTACCAGAAAAACGAGAATGCCTGTAAATAATTAGTTGCAATCTAAGGTAAGAAGTTCTCATTTGAAAGAAGTATGTCACATAACACTGACGAAAACTAAACAGAATGCATCTCAAGTAACCCATGATGATGGAGATCATTCCACCATCATTTTTGCCCATAATAGACCAACAAAAGGACATTGCATAATAATAATAATCCGTACAGTTACAAGTTTCTATTATATGAGGCATTAGAATTAGAAAATATTACCTTCCAATCACTTTCATGAAAAACACCAAGACTAATCATAGAAATTAACCAACTGGAAGAAAAAAAAAGTAAATAAAAACCTTGGTTTTGATGTGAAACTAAGGTTGATCCTCCGAGTACCGGGGTTAGAACTGGTGACTCTACATTTGACAACTTGTTCAACATGATACATTGAACTTATGTCACTTCCAGCACCTAACCCAAGTTCATATCTGCAGAAAAATAAAAGAACTGTATATTAAGACTCAATATCACATAAAAACAGAAACTATATGACATCACAAAAATAAATAAATCAAACTACAATTTTTTTCCTCCACGGTATCCCCAACCACTAATATACTTAAAAGGTGGAGTAGAACTGAAAAAGAATCGCCAACAGATACACATCAATATAATACCACATTTTGAAATGCGTAAAACACCAAGAAATAAGGAAATGCATGCTAAGCTGAACTAAAAAATGAGAATCTGCTCATTTTCCTCATTTCCAGTCACAAATCACAAAAACAGGAAACTAACACCTTTTAAGAGGATGGAATCTCAAGACTCAAGGTAGGCATCCCAGAGATTTCGCCATGCAAAAACTCACTTGAAAAATATTTAATGCACAACAGTCGAGAAAATAATGGAATGAATAAAATCCACAAGTAGTCCTACTTTAAAGTGCAATAACCTATTCCTAGAGAAAGGGAAGAGGAGCAATCATCAATAGTGACAAGGGGTTAGACTCCTTGAAAAAATATATCATGTGGTCAATGCAAATCATCATCTAATCAAGACAGAAATTGATATGAAAGGGAACCAACCTTGGTGCAAAGCCCTGTACTCCATTGTAAAACCGAACAAAGCATCCATGATTTTCAATTTTTGTTATCCATCCATGGGTTAGCAGCCCTTCAACAGCATCAGTATATGAACTAAGAATTTCAAGCTTCGATTTTACCTGTACAATAAGAAGAAAGTCCATCTCAGAAGTAACACAAGCAAAAGAGGCCAAGGGAAAATGTATCATTTTAAGTCATTTCTGTATAAAACATTAATACAACCAAAATCTTAATTAGTAAAAATACTTATAAACAAAAAAAAAAGCTCATTAATAAGATAAAAGTTATCTATTTTTTTACACTAACCATTTAAAATTTTATTTCGACTCGAATTTTTTAAATTTAGTATTGTAAAATCTTTCAAACAAATGTATCTGACATATGACAATGCTGAGGACCACATATATACAAAATAATTCCAGCGCCTTTGCTAGTATAGAGAGTTAACCATCACTGCATTATTACACTTCCAATGGAGGTTAGTGATCTTCTTCAAGGAAACTTAATCCCTTTCATTGAAAGAAAAAATGTGGCCTGGTGCGCAATGTTGCAAAAGGATTGAAATGTTATCCATACATGTATTAATGTATGTACATAAATAACTCATCATGTCTTCCATTCAAGTATGATAAACTGAAACTTCTGCAGGTTCCTGACTCAGCAGATTACTAGTCGATGTCCTAGACAGACCAAAAGTTGTAGCAAATATTTGCACATATGAGATTCAATCAGTATTCCCTTGAAATCCAAGTAGAAAATATGGTTTCAAAAATATCCCTGTATCTTAAATTTTTTTCCAAAAATAAAAAATGCATATGTAAAATAGAGTCAGGAATTGATAACCAAAAAGCATACAAGTGTTTTCTTTTGAGTGACCGTAATCCTCTTGGACTTGCAACCCAGTACACGAAAAACTAATTCAGCTCCAACCTGGAACAAGATAAGAATCATTAATGTAATCAGGAATGTATATAATGCAAAAAATAAAAAATAGTGAGTAATCAAGAAAACTACTGCAGTAACTTAGTAGGAATCCATCCTTGGGACAACCTGAAATTTTTTCCTGGGTTTAGTTATCTCGAATTCTGACATATGTCGAAGAGGGCAAAGAGCCTTCACACCACAGCCAAATTGCACAATGGCACCAAAACCATCAACTGCAACGATTTTACCCTTAACCACCATGCCAGGCTTCACATCTGAATGAGTAAAAACTGACCCTTCAAAAGCACTAGTCTGCAAAAGAAGAGTTATGAAAAGCAGGAACACAGAGGTCAGCCACAAAACCTGGAAGACTGTATAACAGCTTTCAGACTAAGAGAAATTCACATTTATTACAAAAAACAACATCCAATACTACAGCAATCCATATTCGAAATGCACTGCAGAAGAAGTTCATTCATGGCAGACAAGGACAGCTCAAAGAAGTGTGAGACAAAATGATACAAACTTCACAATCACCACATTCCTCTAAAACAAGGGGAAATAGGAAAAGGAAGAAATTTTGTTATTTAACACATGTTAATAGTTCAAGAAATTAGAATTACATGCAGACAGTAAAAACTACCACAAATAGTCAAGAAAACTAGTTGACAATTACAAACTAATATCAGATTCCAGCCATCCCTTACAAATTGTTGTAAAGTTTTCCCTCAGACATTTTTCTTTAATTCTTCTACTCATTTTCTCATTAGCCATTAGCATATGAGAAAGTAATGGTATAAAGTCAAAGACAACAAATTTCGAATGACAGCAAGGGTAACCTTCAAAGTTCCAGTAGCAAGACCTTCCAAATGCCTAAATCCAAGAACCCTAAGTCGCACATGGCTTCCTTCCTTGAAAGTTTTCTCAAGTTTCCTGACCTCCTTGTCAGCCACATCAGCCACCTACACTCTCAAAAGAATAAGCATAAAACAACAAATAAAGTTAGTAAATGAAAAACAATATTCACTAACAATTTAAGTACATTGAAGGAACTCACATTAACATATGCAGGAGTTGATACAGGAGTAGAGGGAACTTCAAGAAGAACGCCCCAGTCTCTATCAACTCTAATCACCTTAGATTTATCATAGATATCACCAGTTTTCACTAGCTGCAAATGCACAAGTGTTCAAAATTGAGAAAGAGAAATCATATAGAGTTAATCGTAGTTCGTTTTTAGATTATAGATGCATTGGGATATTCAAGTTAAGAACAAAGGAAAAGATAAGTAACCAAAATTTTTGAATTTGTTTGGTTGACAGGTGAGTGCTTAGCCTTTTAAATTTCTGGAAGAACTCCTCTCAATAGGACTGCAAAACTTGGGCAAATGTTCTAATTAGTAAAAATGCCTTTAGCTCAAGATTGCAACTAGGATATGGGCAATTGAATGATTTTTGGGCAGATTTATATTCTTCCAGATTATGGAAGATAACACTGCCACAAAAGCACGCTGATGACATAATCTTCCAAAAATCATTTGTGAGGCATCACAACTAGCAATAGAAATCTCATGGTTCACTTTCAAAACAAGTACAATTAAAGATAATGAATAAACAACAAATAACCCGGGGTGTTACAGTGCCCCTGGTTTAGGCAATAGGCAGAAGATAGGGGCTTTGGAAAGCTTTTTTTTCTACCTGAGAATCTCTTGGGTTAAAGAACTCAAAACATGCATATAATTCTTCACGACATTTTATTAGATAAAACCACTTTAAATATATAAACTAATGAAACTGCCACGCAACTTCTAGGACAAAAGAAATTCTAAAAATAAAGAAACATAGGAATGCTAAAGCTCTGGAATTCTGTAAGTTTTCCAGGGTTACTATTACTAACACTAGAACACTGTCCAATCATACTAAAGTTGATTCAAGAAAGTTTTGGAGCTCAAATGATACAACAGTTATCATGATCGTTTTTACTTACTATAGGTGGAGCCCTGTTGTGAACTAGGTGCGAGTTCAATGTTAAACCCACAGCCCTAGTTGTTGGATCAATGAATAATATCCGTGCATTGACCTATACAAGGATAGTAAGTCACCATCAATATAAGAAAAAAAAAAACAAGAAGAAAAAAACTCACTGAAACAAGGAACAGTCCCAATTCAAATTATACCAATGAGGCAACACTCAGAAACTAATGTGTACTTCTAATGTGCAAAAAATCAAATCCAAGATTACACAATATTGAAGCAAAATTCCATTCATGACAAGCACACATGAATGAGCTACCAGCCTACCAATAATGCTCCTATACTGCCAATACGAAGAGTGACATACCAAGGATTTGCATTTTAGGTATTAAAGTACAGTTGTGCAAGTAAAGGTAAAAGGCACTTCTTAATATTACCTTCTTGTTCTGAGTGTAAACATCCTTCCAGCTTGAAGTAGGGAAAGCTTCATGTAAGTTGAATATGTCAACCTAGGGAACAAACAAATGCCATGACCAATAATAACTCACCTACAACATAGCATACTCGCTTATGATATCAGAACCAATTCTTAGCATTGTCCAAGTGAAACTTACAGTTCCTGTGAAGTATGTAAGGAATGATAACATAATTCCATTTTCCAGTGTAGATCGTACACGAGCATCAACCAACATGCCTGGAAGGAGAAGATCAATTGATATACCCTTGAGGTCCTTGGTCTGTTCAGTAAAGCAATGATATAGGTTCAATAATAAACAATTAAAAGGATTGTATGGGTTTGGCAATTTACTTACGAGCAATCATGAACTTACTACACATTTTGACACAATATCAGAGTCAGAAATCAGATACAGCAGTTTACGAGATTTGTCAATGCTTTTAACCAACCCTTGGATAAGCTGCCCCACCTTCACTTCCAAATTTTCTGTAAAAATAGTTAGAAATGGAAATGTAAGGATCAATCAAAGAGAAGCCAATAATAATGAGAAAGTAGTTTATTACCACACAGACTCATGTAGCAGATTGAACTACAAAAAATGAATAAATGAAGAAAAATCTGTCTAACAAATTCCTGAATAGCAACATATTTCTGGGGATAGTTCAACGATTTTGTCCAATAAAATACTCAACAATTTTCAGGAAGCAAAATAGAGAAAGAAAAGAAAAGATAACTCTAATAACAGACACCAACTAAGATGTCTAGTGACAAACTATAAATTTATATGGAAATTGTCAAAGCTAATTAAGCAAGCGATCATGAAAGTTTGTTCATCAAAAAGCTAATTGAACTTCACCTTTACATTGTTACATATATTTACATACATGTGTGCATATATATATATATATATATATATTATATATGTATATGCAAATAGTGTTTGCTTACCAGATTGGTTGCCTTTTGGCA